>JANJGN010000030.1:15657915-15923871 GCA_026770705.1 Isurus oxyrinchus | reverse complement strand
GAATTTCAAATGAAAGAACATCAGATGAAAAAATCACTGACTTATGGAAAAGATGGATTATGTTTAAAAACAGACCCTCTCCTGAAATTGCAGTTTACATCAACTTCAACTACATTGAAATTTCAAGGCCACTACAGAAAGATTGTGCTGCAGCCACTGATACCCCAGGGTGTCTCATAAACAGTGAACTCTATTTTTTACCTTTAAGCACTGAATTTTAATGTGACCAAAAATAACTCCCTGCTGTATAACTTATTACCTTGTGTATATGTGTGTGTGTTTTTTTTTGGGGGGGGGGCGATGGTGGGTCTGTAGTGTGTGTGTGGGTGGGTGGGTCTGTGTGTAGGGGGGTGGATCTCTGTGTGTGTGGGTGGGGTGTTGTCTGTGTGTGTGGGGGTGTGGGTCTGTGTGTGTGTAGGGGGGGTCTGTGTGTAGGGGGGTTAGGTCTTTGGCGGTGGGGGGGTGGATCTGTATGGGTGAGGAGGATGGGTCAGTGTGTAGGGGGGTAGGTCTGTGTGGGTGGAGGGGTCTGTGTGTGTGGTGGGGTATGTGTGTGTGGGGGGCTAGTGTGTGTGGAGGGATCTGTGGTGTGTGGGGGGGTATATGTGTGTGGGGGGGGTCTGTGTTTTTTGGGGGTGTATGTGTGTGTGGGGGGGTCTGTGTGTGTGGGGGGGGTCTGTGTGTGTGGGGGGGTCTGTGTGTGTTTGTGTGGGGGGTTGTGTGTGTGTGTGGGGGGGGGTCTGTGTGTGAGGGGGGGTATGTGTGTGTGTGGGGGGGAGGGTCTGTGTGTATTGCGAAGGTCAGGACGTAAGTTTACTTTTTTTTAAACCTGTTTTTTATATCTTCGCCTGGGTGGGATTTTAGCTCAATAAAAACGAGTCCCTTTCGTTTAATCTCAGGAAAGCTGATCAGATCGGTTTCTGTGCAATCAGCACATAAATGGTTAAACATAGACAGTGAATTAATACCTCATCCTTACAAATTCTCAAAGAAGCCCTGTTATGGTCAGGCTTGGAGTGGGAGAATAGCGGAATTATTTCACCCTCCCTCCATAAACACAACACCACTGGAACCAGAGATAAAAGCAAAAAACTGCGGATGCTGGAAATCCAAAACAAAAACAGAAACAGAAATACCTGGAAAAACTCAGCAGGTCTGGTAGCATCGGCAGAGAACAGCACAGTTGACGTTTCGAGTCCTCATGACCCTTCAACAGAACTAAGTAAAAATAGGAAAGGGGTGAAATATAAGCTGGTTTAAGGAGGTGAGGGGTGTTGTTGGGTCAGTAATAGGTGGAGATAACCAAAAGATGTCACAGACAAAAGAACAAAGAGGTGTTGAAGGTGTGTGAAATTATCTAAGGAAATGTGCTAATTAAGAGTAGAGAGCAGGACAAGCAAGATACAGATAGAAACAAAACAACTGCGGATGCGGGAAATCCAAAACAAAAACAGAATTACCTGGAAAAAACTCAGCAGGTCTGGCAGCATCGGCGGAGAAGGAAAGAGTTGACGTTTCGAGTCCTCATGACCCTTCAACAGTTCTGTCAAAGGGTCATGACGACTCGAAACGTCAACTCTTTTCTTCTGCGCCGATGCTGTCAGACTTGCTGAGTTTTTCCAGGTAACTCTGTTTTGTTTAAGATACAGATAGCCCTAGTGGGGGTGGGGTGAAATAATACTAAAAGGCATAAAAGGTAGAGATTAAACAAAGGGTGGAAATACATTTAAAAATAATGGAAATAGGTGGGAAAAGAAAAATCTATATAGATTATTGGAAAAAACAAAAAGGAGGGGGAAGAAACAGAAAGGGGGTGGGGGAGGGAGGTCAAGATCTAAAATTGTTGAACTCAATATTCAGTCCGGAAGGCTGTAAGGTGCCTAGTCGGAAGATGAGGTGCTGTTCCTCCAGTTTGCGTTGAGCTTCACTGGAACAATGCAGCAAGCCAAGGACAGACATGTGGGCAAGAGACCAGGGTGGAGTGTTGAAATGGCAAGTGACAGGGAGGTCTGGGTCATGCTTGCGGACAGACCCCGAAGGTGTTCTGCAAGTGGTCACCCAGTCTGCGTTTGGTCTCTACAATGTAGAGGAAACCGCATTGGGAGCAACGAATGCAGTAGACTAAGTTGAGGGAAATGCAAGTGAAATGCTGCTTCACTTGAAAGGAGTTGTTTGGGCCCCTTGGAGGGTGAGGAGAGAGGAAGTGAAGGGGCAGGTGTTGCATCTTCTGCGTTTGCATGGGTAGGTGCCGTGGGAGGGGGTTGAGGAGTAGGGGTGATGGAGGAGTGGACCAGGGGTGTCACAGAGGGAACGATCCCTATGGAATGCTGTGGGGGGGGTGGGGGGGGGGAGTGGGGGGGTGAAGGGAAGAGAGTATAGGGTCAGAGATGATTACAAGCCCAGACAGTGCAGGCCCCAGATGGACAGGCCCACAGAGAGTATAGGCCCAGACTGTATAGGCTCAGAAAAGAACTGGCCTAGAGTCAATACAGATCAGTACAGACTCAGGGAGTACATGCCCAGAGCAGGCCCAGGGGAGTACATGTTTGTTATATTTATGCCCCTGACTGAGATGACCTGAAGGAAGTGGGCATTTTCTGTGCTAATGACCTATAAACTCTGGGTAATGTCTTGAATCTCATCCACTTACCCACTCTTTCCTCCCTCTCTCTTTCCCTCTCTCTCCCTCTCCCTCCCTCCCTCTCCTCCCCCTCCCTCTCTCTCTCTCCCTCTCTCTCTCGCCTCCCTCCTCTCTCCTCTCCCTCTCTCACCCTCCCTCAACCCTCTCTCTCTCTCTCCCTCTGTCTCTTTCTCTCCCTCTCTCTCCTTCTCTCTCTCCCTCTCTCCCCCTCCACTCTCCCTCTCACTCCTCCCTCTCCTCCTCCCTCACCCTCTCCTTCTCTCTCCCCCTCCCTCTCTCTCTCCCCCCTCTCTCTCCCTCTCTTTCCCTGTCTTTCTCTCTCTCTCTCCCTCTCTCTCCCCCTCTCTCCCCCCTCTCTCTTCTCCCTCCCTCTCTCCCTCTCTTCTTCTCTCATCGGCCCCTCTCTCTCCCTCTCTCTCTCTCTCCCTCCCTCCCTCCCTCCCTTTCTCCCTCTCTCTCTCCCCCTCTCTCTCCCTCCCTCTCCCTCTCTCTCCATCTCCCTCTTTCTCTCCTTCTCTCTCTCTCCCTCTCTCTCTCCCCTCTCACTCTCTCTCTTCCTCCCTCTCCTCTCTCCCTCTCTCTTTCTCTCGCTCTCTCCCTCTCTCTCCTTCTCTCTCCCCCTCCTTCTCCCTCTCTCCCCTCTCTCTCTCCCCCTCTCTCTCTTCTCCTCTCCCCCCTCCCTCTCCCCTCTCTCTTTCTCTCTCTCTCCCTCTCCCCTCTCTCTCTCTCTCCCTCTCCCTCTCTCTCTCCCTTTTCTCTCCCTCTCTTTCTCTCCTTCTCTCTCCTTCTCTCCCCCTCCCCTCCCTCTCTCTCTCTCTCTCTCTCCATGTTCCCATTATCACCACACTCTGGACTGAAGCGTTACATGGTCAGACTTCACCTCCCATTGAACTTTGTTTCAGACACTGAACACTTTAAACAATTAATCCCTTTCAGCCAAAGTGTGTTTATGATCCGGTCTCCGTGCCAATAACATTCCCTCTGATCCTCGACGTTCCATTTCTTTCTGGTTACTTTCCCTCTCGGCTGTGATTGTAAACAGGTTACAGCGAGTCTGTGTAACTGAGACGCTAACCCATATGGCAACACCACAAAGGGCTAATGTGGTTTCCTGAAGAGAATCTTCACTTTCAGTCAGAATGCTTTACAGATGAAGGGATGAAGAACAGGGGAATTTAAAAATTTGTTTTTGTTAAATGCAAGTCCATGGGTAACCACTTTCCCAATAATGCAAACAGAGCTACAATTCAGGTTAAGAGGAGGACCACAGGACAGGGAGAGCCCCCATTGGTGGGGAGTCTGTGTAAGTAACAGGTAAACTCAGGTGTGATGTCCCCAGGGTTTGAACGGCCTGGTTAACTCCGTGCCGAGATTCACAGGTGACCGATTGGCACTGCAATGAGGTTCCTGATTGGAATCGTGGCCAGGAACCCAACCAGAGTCAGGGAGGGGTTGTTGGTAAATGGAAAGAAACATCACAATTTACCCCCAAAAAAATTGATTGCCTCTTTAGAAGCCAATGGCAGCATCCAGCAGGAGCCCCGACCCCAACATTTAACCCTTACACTGCTGGAAAATCCACAGAAGAATCTAGAACATGGGTGTGTGTGGTGTGCGTGTGTGTGTGTGGGGGGTGGGGGGGGGGTGGTCACAGTCTCAGAATGAGAGGTTGGCCCTTTGGATTGAGATGAGGAGAGATTCCATCACTCCAGAAGGTTGTGAATCTGTGGAATTCTCTTCCCCCAGAGAGTGGTGGATGCTCCATCAGGACTGAGATCAATACATCAGGGAATCAGAGGATATGGGAGTGCACGAGGAAAGTGGAGTAAAGGCAGAAGATCAGCCATGATCATAGTAAATGGTGGGGCAGGTTCGAGGGGCTGAATGGCCACCTCCTGCTCCTTATATCTTATGTTATCATCAACCCTGAACTAGTTAATTTTGCTTAAACATTGCAACACTGGGGGATTCTAAAACTAGGGCCATCAATATAAGACAGTCACTAATAAATCTAACAGGGAAATCAGGAGAAACTTCTTTACCCAGAGAGTGGGGAGAATGTGGAATCAGTACAAGTGGGTTGAGGTGAATAGCATCGAAACGTTTAAGGGGGATCTGGATAAACACGGGGGGGGGGGGGAGAGAGAAAGGAACAGAATATGTTGATGAGTGAGGTGAAGAGGAGGTGGGCCAAGGCTCAAGTGGAACATAAATACTAGTATGGACCAGTTGGGCCAAATGGCCTCTTGTGCTGTAGATTTGGTCTCACAATGTAATTACAGCCGCAAATGGGCCAAAATGTAAAACCAATATTAACTTATTTAGTATCCTATCATGAAAATCTACTTGGTGTCAGAAGTGACGAGATGGTGATCAGGAGCAGGAACCCTTGCTGATTTCTTCACCCTGAGCTCAGTCTTTACACCAAGGGATTTGGGATTTTGCTCTGTAAAGGGCTGGTATCAAAGCTACTTGGGGAATTTTCAGATCAACCTCTCGGTCACATTTAGCTCCACAACACAACAACAATCACAGCAACAGATCGTCAGAACCGGAGAGGAAAGTTCGAAGGAAACATTTCCCCTGCCTGGTAGCTCTCAGAGTTAGTGTTAAACACCAGACAGGGTAAGTGAGTCACTCACAGTGAGCTAGTGAGCTGCTATTTTATTCCCCACAATTGTACAGACCTCATTGCAAGCTGAGAGCTGACCATCGCGGTAATAGTTAATCTTTCTTACAGGATTCTATGCACCTGTATCCAGGTCACACACACCTGAACAAATACATTCCTAACACAGGTACCCAGTTATGTAGAGAGGTTGGAGAAGTTGGGACTGTTTTCCTTGGAGAAGAGAAGGGTGTGAGAAGATTTGATAGAGGGGTTCAAAATCATGAGGGGTCTAGACAGGGTAGATAGAAAAAAACCCATTCCTATTGGTGGAAGGATTGAGAACCAGAGGGCACAGATTTAAGGTGATTGGCAAAAGAAGCAATGGAGACATGAGGAGGATATTTTTCACACAGCGAGTGGTTAGGGTCTGGGGTGCGCTGCCTGAGTGTGGGGAGGAGGCAGGGTCAATTGAGGCTTTCAAAAGAGATTTGGATTATTATCTGAAAAGGAAGAATGTGCAGGGCAATGGGGAGAAGGCAGGGGAACGGCACAGGGTGAATTGCTCAAGAGCCAGTCCAGACAGAATAGGCTGAATGGCCTCTTTCTGTGCTGTAACAATTCTGAGAATCTGTGAAGCCATTCCGCTATGTATTCACGTTGCTTCAAGAGAGGATGACTGCACCACTGGAGGGTCAGTACTGAGGGAGCACTGCACTGTCGGAGGGTCAGTACTGAGGGAGTGCTGCACTGTCGGAGGGTCAGTACTGAGGGAGTGCTGCACTGTCGGAGGGTCAGTACTGAGGGAGTGCTGCACTGTCGGAGGGTCAGTACTGAGGGAGTGCTGCACTGTTGGAGGGTCATTACTGAGGGAGCGCTGCACTGTCAGAGGGTCAGTACTGAGGGAGTGCTGCACTGTCGGAGGGTCAGTACTGAGGGAGTGCTGCACTGTCGGAGGGTCAGTACTGAGGGAGTGCTGCACTGTCGGAGGGTCAGTACTGAGGGAGTGCTGCACTGTTGGAGGGTCATTAGTGAGGGTGCGCTGCACTGTCAGAGGGTCAGTACTGAGGGAGTGCTGCACTGTCGGAGGGTCAGTACTGAGGGAGTGCTGCACTGTCGGAGGGTGAGTACGGAGGGAGCGCTGCACTGTCGGAGGGTAAGTACTGAGGGAGTGCTGCACTGTCAGAAGTGCCATTCCAGCAAGGTACTGTCTGCCCTCTGGATGGAAATGACCATACAGTCGCTATCACTAAGAAGAGCAGGTGAGTTCTCCCCATTGTCCTGGTCCCTCAGCGAACATCACTAAAAATATTTGAACCTGATTGTCACTGTGTCTTTTCAGGGATTTTTCTGTGTGTAAATTGGTTGCCACATTTTTGACATTTTAGTACTGAGCCAGCTTCCAAAAACAGATCATTGGCTGTCAAACACTCTCGGATACCCTGATGGGCTGGTGCATGAGGGAGGATCTTTCCTCTCTGAAAGATTTATTGAATGTTGTTGGAGCAGAGTTGACAGAGCAGCTGTGTTAAAGAGACTGAGACTTCACAACACAGGAGCTTCAACCTCAACCTAATAACTAACAATCAAATCAGCAAGCACTGAAGTTGCTGCTGCTGCTTGTAGCTGCTCCTGGCAGGAGATCTGCTCTGGTAGGTCACACTCATCACACCATCCACTGTGGCTCATCTGCAACCACTCTGTGACCCTCCATCATCTAACTACACCTTGGTCGACCCCTCTTTCTGCTGCCCTCCTCTTTGCCCTCTAGTGGGGATCTCTGTAGCTCTGATCAAAAATGGTGGAAATACTGAGACTTTCTTTCCTGGATGTCACTTTTACTTGTTCTTTTCCTCCTTACAATTTCCAGCACCTCTTCATTGCGCTGCTGCTCTGTATATGGAATTTTAAACTTGCATCTTAGTGCTCACATTCCAAAGGCCTCTATGTTCTTGCACAGATCGTTGTTTATTGTCCAGGTTTCTGAGGCAGTCAGGAAAGTGGATAGAACGTAGCATCTTATGAGTTTTTTTTTTGCTACAAGCTTGAGTTTCCTTGTGGTTAACACAACGTTCGTCTTCACAAAATTACTTCTGGCTATCTCTAACTTCAGCATCGCACCTGCCATCTTCTGTTATTATTTGTCCTAAATAGACAAACTTATCTACTTGTTCCAGTGTGACATCGTTCACTTCAATCTTCACCCTAGTTTCTAATATAATCCTTCCGACGACCATTGTTTCTGTCTTTTTGGTGTTCATACTCAATCCATACTCTAAACTTCCAGATTTTACTTGATCTATGAGATTTTATAGGGGCTCTTCCGATTCTGCAAGTACAACTTACCACAAACTTGCTGTGTTCTTGCCTCCAATTTTTACCCTGGAAGTAGATCTGATTTTCTGAATAAAAGCTGAAGGGGCAAAGTTATTTCTCAACGAGCAGAAAAGTGACAGATGGGACTTTTGGAGAAGGAGGGAGTGCAAGGACTCTCTGTGAACCAGGGCTACTCAAAAAATTAGATTCCCAAACCAACTTTCTGAATCATTTCCATGATAAACCTGACCTTATAAAGTAAACAGCCTTTCTTTCCTCTAGTTGCTGAAGGCCAGCAGTGCAACAAATGGAGCTGTTTGATAGCTATCTTCAGACAGCGGTGTAGGTCTCATTGGGACCAGAGGCCACTCAATCCCCAGAAGCTGCTCTGAGGTAAATAAACCAAACATGATCCAACAATATTTCTGAAATTTAAGAGCATGGGAGATAAACATTTTTATTTTTGGTTTCGTTTTATGAAATGCTTTAGAGTTGGAACAAATTTTGTCAATTGAATAATGAGAAGGTAACATTATTATTGTGGTTAATGAATAATGAGAAAGAATTATTCTCACCTATTCCGCAGGCCTCGTTTTCTCAACACACATTCTATATTAGGAATGAGCGAGAAGCAGCCAATGGTGATGTATCCTGAGAGGCTACTTCCTTCACAAGGATCTCCCAATTTAACCAGTTTAACTATGAAGTAGGTTGGTTATTTAACAGTCTACGAAAAAAAACAGCTGAAATGTTGGGAGTTTTAGACACGCTGTTCTCACACTGAGCAATGTTCACAGAGAGCAAACTTATTGCAGCCAAAAGCAGCCAATGGGCTCCAAAAATACACGAGATGGACAAAGTGATGACTGCATGAAAATTTAACGTTCCGTAGAGGACAATACTGATGGTGCCTGTATCAGTGACCATGGTCACTGTATCAGTGACCATGGTTACATGGCCTGTATCAGCGACCATGGCTACTGTATCAGTGTCCATGGTTACATGCCTGTATCAGTGACTATGGTTACATGGCCTGTATCAGTGACCATGGTTACTGTATCAGTGTCCATGGTTACATGGCCTGTATCAGCAACCATGGTTACTGTATCAGTGCCCATGGTTACTGTATCAGTGACCATGGTTACATGGCCTGTATCAGCGACCATGGTTACTGTATCAGTGTCCATGGTTACTGTATCAGTGACCATGGTTACATGGCCTGTATCAGCGACCATGATTACTGTATCAGTGTCCATGTTTACATGCCTGTATCAGTGACCATGGTTACATGGCCTGTATCAGTGACCATGGTTACTGTATCAGTAATACAGTAATAAATTGAATCCAAGTTCCCTGGACTTAATGGAGACAGTGTGTTCATATATGTTCATAGAGAGTGGTTATATATGTGAATCTGTGAGTTGGAGTCTGTATGACTTAAAATATGATGAAAGTTAGTAAAGGTTTGGTGAAAATCATGCTGAAACAGACTCACCTCAAGAACATGCGCAAGTCATCAATAAACCTACACTTAAAATAAATTGTCACACTGTGAACCTAACCATTCACTATTCTGTTTCTCCTGAAAACTGGAACCTACAGAAAGGAACCAAAGGACTGGCATATCCACAGCAGCATTTACAACCTCAGGATGTTCCAAAGTGTTTTCCAGACAATTCAATTTTTGAAGTTTGGTCACTGTTGTCATGTCGGATACACAGCAGGTAATTTGTGCACAGCACGATCCCACAAACAGCAATACAATAATGACCAGATCAGCTGCATTTTTTTACTGGTTGATTGAGGGTTAGGACACTGGGGAGAACTCCCCTGCTCTTTAAATATTGGCCATTGGATCTTTTATATAGGGCAGATTATGGGCTTGGTCTAAGGTCTTGTCTGCAAGACAGCACTTCTGACAGTGCAGCACTCCCTGAGCACCCTTCAGGTGTCCACAGCAATGTGTTGAGTCCTAACTGCCCTCTGAAATGGCCTAGTTGTATCAAACTGCTACAGATGGACTGCACTGGTTCAAGAAAGCAGCTCAACACCACCTTCTCATGGACAATTAAGGACGGACAACAAATGCTTAACTTGCCAGCAGTGGCCACATCCCATGAAGAATAAAAAAAACCCTCCAACAGTGCAGCACTCCTTCAGTACTGACCCTCTGATAGTGCAGTACTCCTTCCATACTGACCCTCCGACAGTGCAACACTCCCTCAGTGCTCACCCTCCAACAATGCAGCACTCCCTCAATACTGACCTTCTGACAGCTCAGTACTGACTCTCTGACAGTGTAGTACTCCCTCAGTACTGCACTGAAGGGTCAGCCTAGATTTTTTTGCTCAAGTCTTGGATTGGGACCTGAACCCATCTCTACTCACATTTTTTTTAAAAATTGATTTATGGGATGTGAGCTTCGCTGGCTAAGTTACATTTATTGCCAATCCTTAATTGCCCTTGAGAAGGTGATGGTGTCATGAAGATATAATAATTTTCATAATATTTTTCTGCTTTTGTAAAGTAGGTTGATGGGGGTAAATAGTTAGGTCTGTCTGTTTGTGTAATTTAATTACATTTTGTAGCCAAGCAGAATGCAAGTTGAAATTGTCAAAAGTAGTAAGGTGTAGAAATGTCTTCAATATGCTAATGAGTAAACATGGATGGGGTCTTAGCATGTAAGGTGTGAAGGGAATTTGCATTTTTAGATAGATGAAGGGGGATTTGGTTTTCAAAGGGATCTGAGTCTGTTTACAAATAGCCAGGCAAGCAAGGCTAAGGAATGTGTCTATTTTTTTGTCAAAGGTTACTGACAATATACAGTGGTAACATGAAAAGATTTATATTATGAGAAAGGTAAAGTTCCAAAGACATATGGAAACAATGGAATTTACAAATTAAAAAGGGAGAAACATATATAAAGCAGATATATTGTAAAATCTAAAAAAAGCGTGTGAAGTTTCCAGTATTTGTGCATAAGCCTGCTGTCTACAGAAACAGAAGCTGGAGAGAGCCAGTTTGAATTCCACTATCCAGGGTATCGTGTTAATTTGCTGGATCTGTTTAAAATCTAAAATCTATTTTTTAACTGTTGCCTTACAAGGGGGTATTTGGGAGTCAGGTGGGTAGAAAGTTTAGTATGTACTATAGTGTTTAGCAACTGGAATTTTCTTTTGTTAATAAATATTTTAATTTAGTTTTTAAAAAATCTCTGAAATTCTTGGTGGACTTATTGCTTCTGAATTCAATGTACGCATCTCGAAATAAGTACAAATTGCAGAACCGTTGTGATAGCAGGATTAAGTTTCCCTCCTGGATTTGATCTGCCTGGCACACATCATCTGCCACATCATAACAGTGGTGAGCCGCCTTCTTGAGCCGCTGCAGTCCTTGTGGTGTAGATACACCCACTGTGCTGTTAGGGAGGGAGTTCCAGGATCTTGACCCAGTGACAGTGAAGGAACGGGCGATATATTTCCAAGTCAGGATGGTGAGTGACTTGGAGGGGAACTTCCAGGTGGTGGTGTTCCCATCTATCTGCTGCCCTTGACTTCTAGATATAGTGATCGTGGGTTTATGTATATTTCCCTCCTGATACTCCCTCCCACATTGTCCTGGGTCACATTTCTCTGCATTACATTTCATTTGACCCTTATCTGCCTTAATCAAGGCCCTTCTCCATCTCTCAGTTAACCACACTCAGTGATATCCACTGAGATGAGAAATAGTCTAAATGATTCCTGATAGCCCACTATGATAGTGAATTTATTGATACTCCAACTTGCTAACCCCATCCTGAACTACCAACTGTTAACTCAGTATAAAGTAAGTCTGGGACTGCCTGGTCACCAGGCCTCAACCCTGCACTCAACAACACAGGCAATGCTTCTCACACTCAGAGATCAAAATAAATCCAGCTCTTCTTTCAAGGAGAAAATATTCCCAGTTCTCTGGCTTTTCATCCTCAGCTTCCAATATTTAGTCACATTGCAGTAAAAGCTCAGCATATTTCAGCAAATGGCTCACATTTTATGTGGAACCGAATCTTTGAGTTCATTTTGCTGTTTATATTGATTTGCTGAATGAACGATTCAGTGGTTTTTGTGGGGCAGTGACTAGCCAGCTGGCAAGAGTTACCTGCAGTTTATAGGAATACTGACCCCAGCATAAAATTATTTGGCCAAGTGTTTCACTGTTTATCATTAATCAACAGCGATGCTTGTTACTCGATTTCTAATGAAGCTTTGCATTCCAAGAACTTCACTGCAATCGCAAGACACAAGATTCCAAAAGAATCCATACACTAAACTGATCCAGTGTGAGCTCCCAGTGAGCAGCTTCACCCACTGGGACCACCAATTCTGCTCACAATCTCCCCCTTTACGGAATGAGTGACATGGTATCTCTGAGTAAACTGGCCTTACATTCTCTGAAGTTTAAAAGAATTAAACATAATCTCTTTGAAAACGACAAGGTGCTGAAGGGGTTTGATACGGTAGATGCTGAGAGATTGTTTCCACTGGTCCAGGAATCGAAAACTTGAGGGCACAGTCTCAGGGATAAGGAGGCCGATCATTTAGGGCTGAGGTGAGGAGAAGTTTCTTCATCCAATGGACTGTGAATCTTTGGAATTCTCTACCCCAGAGAGTTGTGGATGCTCCATTGTTGAATATGTTTAATCTGGGATAAACAGATTTTTGGTCTCTCAGGGAATTAAGGGACATGGGGAGCGGGTAGGAAAGTGGAGCTGAAAGCCAAGATCAGCCATGATCGTATTGAATGGTAGAGCAGGCTCAATGGACCGAGTGGTCTACTCCTGCTTCTATTTCTTGTGTTCTTATGTTTGACACATGTCCACAGCAAGAAAGTACAGCAGTGAAATCTAACCGTGTGTCCACCCAACCATTGACACATCTCTAGAGACTGTTGGTCCCTCTTTCAGTCAACTATCCATACAAACACTTGATCGCTCAGTGAACTTAAATGCAAACTTTGGCCTTCTCCCTAACACAAGCCCTACTTAATCCCCAGTCTTCTTTTACTCCTTTTCCTTTCCGGAGTCTGTGACCCACACTAGGAATCGAATTCACGGGCAACTTGACCCTTCAGTATTCATCCAAGTGGCCCATTTTTTATGGGTGAGACTGAAAGTCGGCATTGCCACTCTGGAGCTGTCACTGTTGGCGGTGCCACGCTCTCCTGGCATCACGACATGTGGGAGCCAGACGATATTACTGGATTAAATAGTAACTCTTTACAAAATCAGCACTTCCTCAGGAAACAAAAGGTCCCAGATGTAATATACACACTCCATCCAGCCAGCCTTATTACAGGATCAGGACAGGGGCCAGGTTCTGATTCGAATTTGAAGTGTTAATATTGATCTTACAAGAACCCCTTCAAAGGTAATGGCATTAAATACAGTTTTTCAGCAAAAACAAAGATTGAGAAGGAAAGATTGAAACAAAAAGCTCTCGGCCGCAAGGGCGAATGAACAGATATAAATCTGTCAACCTCAGTGGAGAGGATTTCACTGACCATCCCCCCCCCCCCCCCCCCCACCCCCCGCTCCCCCCCCCCCCCCCCCCCCCCCCCCCCCAACCATCCGGCTGCTGCAATCTTTTCGGGGAGGGAGTTCCACGTTTCCGGCAGCTTTCATCCTTCCTGGTTTCATTCCTAAATGACCTGCTTCCAATTTTAAGGAGATTTCCCATCAGAGGAAATATCTCCTCACAGAATCATAAAATGACGCCGTACAGAAGGAGGCCACTCAGCCCATTAGGTCAGTGCCGGCTCTTTGACTCATCCAATTAATCCCGCTCCTTGCTCTTTCCCCATGGCCCTGCAATTATTTCCTTTCCAAATATTTATCCAATTTCCCTTTGACAGTTTCTGTTGAATCTGCTTCCACCGCCCTTTCAGGCAGCGCCTTCCAGATATAACAACACCATTGAATCTTTTAATCATTTTGAACAGTTTGATCAGATGAATGTTTTCTAATTATATTTAATGGGATATTTCTGTTTTGCACCTTCACACCACCACCTCTTAAAACTAATGGTGGAAGGACAGCTTTCACCCCCAGCAAACCTCTCAGATTTGCCAGCTTTGACGATCTTAACCACAAGCTACAAAAATTAAAACCGGCACAGCCACGAAGAGGTTAAGGTCGACCTGGAACTTTGAGGGGACTGAGATCCACTTGTTGGTGAAGCCTGTCCAGCATTCATCCAGAGCTTGAATAAATCTGTTGTCTCCTGTATGAGGTTAATCGAATGTTGCTGACTAGAACCTTCTGCATGAAAACCACATCAGATTTGAAAGGGAGCCAGCTGGGGTGGGTGAGCTCGGTTTTCTGAGTTGTGTGTTTTAGGATGTGAGTAGGAGTTGATGGGTTTGGGTGAGGCTTAAGATGACAGTTCTGATTTATCCTTGGGGAACCCAAATACTAAATAAACAGCCTTCATCCACCTACACAACAAGTTAATAAAGTCCTCGGTGTTTAAAGAGAAATTCAACCAGACCCGAAAGCTAAAATCGTCATTAACCATCGAGCAGCTTCCCGTTACAATCCCATTATATTCCTGTCACATTCCCATTAAATTACTGTTATACCCCTGTTATATTACTGTCAAATTCCCATTACATTTCCATTATATTCCCCTCACTTTTCATTCTATCCAACTTCATTCCCATTAAATTCCAATTAACAGTGTTTTGCTGGGTTCCTCATTATTAAGTGTGTGATATTACAACTCAGGACCAGAAATTAAAACAGGACTGGAAATATTCCAGCAAACAGCAAGGACTATTTACTTAGTTATTAATTCATTTTTGATTCATATTTTGTGTATTTTACAGGAAAATGAGGACAAGGGATAACTTCTCTTTTGCATTTGAACTGTCCCCAGGGGTTAGATACAAAGTAAATCTCCCTCTACTCTGTCCCCATCACACACTCCAGGACAGGTACAGCATGGGGTTAGATACAGAATAAAGCTCCCTCTACACTGTCCCCATCAAACACTCCCAGGACAGGTACAGCATGGGGTTAGATACAGAGTAAAGTTCCACCTACATGGTCCCCATCAAGTACTCCCAGGACAGGTACAGCACGGGGTTAGATACAGAGTAAAGCTCCCTCTACACTGTCCCCATCAAACACTCCCAGGACAGGTACAGCACGGGGTTAGATACAGAGTAAAACTCCCTCTACACTGTCCCCATCAAACACTCCCAGGACAGGTACAGCACAGGGTTAGATACAGAGTAAAGCTCCCTCTACACTGTCCCCATCAAACACTCCCAGGACAAGCACAGCATGGGGTTAGGCATGGAATAAAGAGCTTTACCATTACTATTATATTCCACACGGAAGTATTATTTGCTGGCCATATAGAATGTTACTGCAGTATAAATGTTGCCACATTAAAAAGAGATGATTATGGTGTTACTGTACGCAGGTGACCAGAGCTATCCTTCCCCTCTTATTGACTCACAGGGACAGGTAACCATCCTTATTTCCTTAACTTCCCCCATATCCACAGCACTAACCTGGCAGAACAGATCAGAAGAGCAGATTTAGGTCTCTCAGACTCTCTCTTCACAGCGCCCAACACCTTCTCTAATATGTGTGTGCATTTTAGTAAATTTTCCGAAAACAATACTCTACGTGTGGTCTTGGCTATGTTTTTCGATGTTGTTGCTCTTTGGTACAGTGACCAGTTAGTGGCCGCTCTTACTTGTAGAGAGCTTGACTCTCCTCCAGGTGCTCAGGGCTCTGCTGGCATTGCAACTCGTTCACTTAAATTAATCAACCTTGCCAGTTTTTGATCTGTTACGAAATTCTGACATTCTGTTATATACCAGGGCCTTTCCCCCATGTATGGGATAAGCTCCACATCGCAGGACAGTGCAATAGGACAGTGCAGGGGGTCAGTGCAATGGACAGTGCAGGGGGACAGTGCAGGGGGACAGTGCAGGAGGACAGTGCGGGAGGACAGTGCAGGAGGACAGTGCAGGAGGACAGTGCAGGGGGACAGTGTGGGAGGACAGTGCGGGAGGACAGTGCGGGAGGACAGTGCAGGAGGACAGTGCAGGGGGACAGTGCAGGGGGACAGTGCAGGAGGACAGTGCGGGAGGACAGTGCAGGGGGACAGTGCAGGAGGACAATGCGGGAGGACAGTGCAGGAGGACAGTACAGGGGGACAGTGCAGGAGGACAGTGCAGGGGGACAGTGCGGGAGGACAGTGCGGGAGGACAGTGCGGGTGGACAGTGCAGGGGGACAGTACAGGGGGACAGTGCAGGAGGGCAGTGCAGGGGGACAGTGCAGGAGGGCAGTGCGGGAGGACAGTGCGGGTGCAGGAGGACAGTGCGGGAGGACAGTGCAGGGGGACAGTGCGGGAGGACAGTGCGGGAGGACAGTGCGGGAGGACAATGCAGGAGGACAGTGCAGGAGGACAGTGCGGGTGGACAGTGTGGGAGGACAGTGCGGGAGGACAGTGCGGCTGGACAGTGTGGGAGGACAGTGCAGGAGGGCAGTGCGAATGGGCAGTGCGGGAGGGCAGTGCAGGTGGACAGTGCGGGAGGGCAGTGCAGGAGGGCAGTGAGGGTGGACAGTGCAGGAGGACAGTGCAGGAAGGCAGTGCAGGAGGACAGTGCAGGGGGACAGTGCAGGGGGACAGTGCAGGAGGACAGTGCAGGAGGACAGTGCAGGAGGGCAGTGCAGGAGGACAGTGCAGGGGGACAGTGCAGGAGGACAGTGCAGGAGGACAGTGCGGGAGGGCAGTGTGGGTGGACGGAGCAGGAGGGCAGTGCGGGTGGGCAGTGCAGGAGGGCAGTGCGGGTAGACAGAGCAGGGGGACAGTGCAGGAGGGCAGTGCAGGAGGGCAGTGTGGGTGGACAGAGCAGGAGGGCAGTGCGGGTGGACAGTGCAGGGGGACAGTGCAGGGGGACAGTGCAGGAGGACAGTGCGGGGAGGACAGTGCAGGGGGACAGTGCAGGAGGACAATGCGGGAGGACAGTGCAGGAGGACAGTGCAGGGGGACAGTGCAGGAGGACAGTGCGGGAGGACAGTGCAGGTGGACAGTGCAGGGGGACAGTACAGGGGGACAGTGCAGGAGGGCAGTGCAGGGGGACAGTGCAGGAGGGCAGTGCGGGAGGACAGTGCGGGTGGACAGTGCAGGAGGACAGTGCGGGAGGACAGTGCAGGGGGACAGTGCGGGAGGACAGTGCGGGAGGACAGTGCGGGAGGACAGTGCGGGAGGACAGTGCGGGAGGACAATGCAGGAGGACAGTGCAGGAGGACAGTGCGGGTGGACAGTGTGGGAGGACAGTGCGGGAGGACAGTGCGGCTGGACAGTGTGGGAGGACAGTGCAGGAGGGCAGTGCAAATGGGCAGTGTGGGAGGGCAGTGCGGGTGGACAGAGCGGGAGGGCAGTGCAGGAGGGCAGTGAGGGTGGACAGTGCAGGAAGACAGTGCAGGAGGACAGTGCAGGAGGACAGTGCTGGGGGACAGTGCAGGAGGACAGTGCAGGAGGACAGTGCAGGAGGGCAGTGCAGGAGGACAGTGCAGGGGACAGTGCAGGAGGACAGTGCAGGAGAACAGTGCGGGAGGGCAGTGTGGGTGGACGGAGCAGGAGGGCAGTGTGGGTGGGCAGTGCAGGAGGGCAGTGCGGGTAGACAGAGCAGGGGGACAGTGCGGGTGGGCAGTGCAGGGGGACAGTGCAGGAGGACAGTGCAGGAGGGCAGTGCAGGAGGGCAGTGTGGGTGGACAGAGCAGGAGGGCAGTGCGGGTGGACAGTGCAGGAGGGCAGTGCAGGAGGGCAGTGTGGGTGGACAGAGCAGGAGGGCAGTGCGGGTGGGCAGTGCAGGAGGGCAGTGCGGGTGGGCAGTGCGGGTGGACAGTGCGGATGGGCAGTGCGGGTGGACAGTGCAGGAGTACAATGCGGATGGACAGTGCAGGAGGACAGTGCGGGTGGGCAGTGTGGGTGGGACAGTGCGGGTGGGCAGTGTGGGTGGGACAGTGCGGGTGGGCAGTGTGGGTGGGCAGTGTGGGTGGGCAATGCTGCTTCACCTGCTTGGCTATGATATGTAGAATTTCTGAATTCCCCATAGTTCTGTTTTCTGGGTTGAAAAATAAGCCGCCTGATGATTGACGTCAGTGAGCAGCTGAATGGGGTCAGAGGACTTGGAGGTCATGGGGGGGACAGTGGCCTGTTACTGGACGAGGGATCCAGAGGCCCTGGGCCAATGATTTCCCTTTTTTATTATTTCATGGAATGTGGGTGTCGCTGGCAAGGCCAACATTTGTTACCCATCACCAACGGCCCTTTTACTGACTTCCAGAGGGCAGTTAAGAGTCAGCCACATGGATGTGGGTCTGGAGCCACATGTAGGCCAGACCAGGTAAGAAGAGAGGGTTTCCTTCCCTAAAAGACATTAGTGACCAGATGGGCATTTACAAGAATCAATGGTAGTTTCATGGTCACCGTTACTGAGACTAGGGGCAGCGTTTTGCTAGTGGGAGTGGGCTCAGTGGGGGTGGGCTCGGTGGGGGTGGGTTCGGTGGGGGGTGGGCTCGGTGGGGGTGGGAGTGGGCTCGGCGGGGGTAGGTGTGGGCTCGGTGGGGGTGGGGGTGGGCTCGGTGGGGGTGGGAGTGGGCTCGGCGGGGGTGGGGGTGGGCTCGGTGGGGGTGGGGGTGGGCTCGGTGGGGGTGGGAGTGGGCTCGGCGGGGGTGGGGCTCAGTGAGGGTGGGCTCGGTGGGGGTGGGAGTGGGCTCGGCAGGGGTGGGCTCGGTGGGGGTGGGCTCGGTGGGGGTGGGGCTCAGTGAGGGTGGGCTCGGCGGGGTTGGGGGTGGGCTTTCACGGTGGGTGAGTCAATTAAGACCCGCCTGGTGTGAAACCCGGGCATCAGCGCCCAGCATTGTCTGTACAGGCGGCAGGAGGAGGCTGAGCGGGGTGAGCAAGTGTGTGTTTAATAATCTCCCTGAGTCACAGAGAGATGTCTCAGGGAGATGAAGAGTTTTTTAAAAAAATAAAGAAATTAAAAATGTTATAAAACATGTCCCCTCGTGTGACTCTGTCAATGACACGTTATTAATTTAATTTTAAAATTTTAATTTTATTTTTACTTACTGTTGAAAACCTCGTCCCACCCATGAATGAGGTTTCCTAAAAATGCAAAGGCCGCTTGGCCTTTCTGCCTGTCCCACCCACCAGCCGGGCAGTAAAGAATTGCTTTTAAATACCTTGTTCGTGGCCTTTTAATTGTCGGCGGGTGCGCTGCTGACTCTGGCGTGCGCCCTCCGACTGAAATATCGTGCGACTGCGCGTTGACGTTGGGATGCTCGCCCAGTGTTAAAGTGCATCATCTTACGCTCAAGCAGGTTGGGCCTGCTGTGGTAGGAATTTTGCCCAAGCTTTTATACTCCAAATTTATTAACTGGATTTAAATTCCACCAGCTGCCGTGGTGGGACTTGAACTCATGTCCCTACAGCATTAGCCTGGGCCCCCAGGTTACACTCCAGTGACATTACCACGACGCTATTGTATCCAGAGTAATGAGTTCAAATCCCACCTTGACAGCTGGGAGAATTTAAATTCAATTAATTAATTAATCCGGAATAAGACGAAAGTCCCATTACTAATGATCATGCAACAATTGGATTATCATAAAAACCCATCTGGTTCAATAATGTTCTCCAGTAAATCAGCCATCTGTACTCGGTCTGGCCTACATAGGACTTCAGACCCACACAATGTGGTTGACTCTTAATTGCCCTCTGAAACAGCCTAGCAAACCACTCAGTTGAAGATGGCTCACCACCACTTGCTCAAGGGCAGTTAGGGATGGGTAATAAATGTTGGCCTATCCAGGGACACCCACATCCCAAAAAAAAAATCAGACAATTGTTGTTCTTCCTGAATGGAATTCCTTCCGGGCAAGATCAGCTGGCAGGTCTCCAGGTAAATATTTATTCCATTCACCACAGTCCAGTGGGGTATCTCATCCAGAATAAGCCAGTCCATTGACGAACCAATCCTCAACCCTGCCCCACAATCCAGCTGTCTTTCTTTCTTTCTCTCTCTCTCTCTCCCTCCATCTTCCATCTTTATCCTTTCCATTCAAACCATTCTGCTGACTAGAATTGTTTTCAGAGCAATAAAAGGACCTGATTCTTTACCCATCGCATGGACACCATAGGCTCAATTTTAACTTGGTGTAATTGAGTGGATTTTGAATGAGTTAAAATCTTTAGAAAGTAGTAGAAAGGATATGCTATGCACCAAAAAAAGCCAAGCGTCTCTCAATAAGATCTACCCAAACCCCTTAGGCTATCTCTGTACAGATCCACCTCAACCTCTAAGATAAAAGCAAAATACTGCGGATGCTGGAAATCTGAAACAAAAATGGAGAATGCTGGAAAAACTCAGCAGGTCTAGCAGCATCTGTGGGGAGCAGAAACAGAATTGAAGTTTCAAGTCTGTATGACCCTTCTTCATAGCGGAAACAAGCTGCTTTATGGGATTCTCATTTGAGAACTCTCGGTTTAAAGCAATGAGGTCTTCTGGTGAGTTTTTCAAATCACGAACAGCTCGGCCTTGACGAGAGAGTAGCTGCTGTAGCCAATGTCCTTTGCTTAGCAAAAGGCTGCTTTATGGAGACACAGTCTTCGGAGTGCTCAGAGAGAAGTCACATGCACCGACTCTTGGGTGTAAAAAAGATACTGGATTTTGAATAGCCAGAGACTGTCACAGGTGCAACCCTATCTCTCTTTCTGCTGAAACCTCTCTTTTTGTGATTTTAAAAACTCACTAGAAGACCTCATTGCTGCAAACCAAGAGTTCTCAAAGGAGAATTTTGAATCAACACCATTGTGTCCAGTGAGAAATCCCAAGAGCCAACAGCTACTGTGGACTGGGGCCCTTCAGCTGTAAACAAGCCTCTAAAAACACTGTGAATATTTTTTTTCTGACTTTACTTGTTACTTGGCCAAGTTTTTAATATCTGATACCCTGCAAAGTTTTGCTTTTTTTGTGTGCTTCGGAGGATTGTGTGTGTGTTGTTTTGCATTAGTGGGTAGTTGGACATATTCGTACATTTTAAACTTTTCGTTAATAATTTTTGCATCTTTACCTGAGTGAGTTTTATCAATTAAACTAACCCTTTCCTTGTTAACTTAAAGAACCTGGCTGGCTTACTTCTTGCACTGAGCTAAATATATATGAAATTGGCAATATCACCGCCCTTTTAAATTCAAACTCTGTTTTAACCAACTCAGGATTGGGACAAAGAGAGGAGTCAGTTCACCCCTCCTAAACTGGTCATAAAGGGTTATAAGCATTTCCAAACCACTGTTTGAAGAAGGGCAGGCAGGGGTTCTCCCCAGTCTCCTGGGGCGAACAATTATCCCTCAACTGACATCATTAAAACAGAGAATCTATCACTTTGCTGTTTGTGGGACCTTGCTGTGCGCAGATTGGCTGCTAAATTTCCTATGTTACAGCAGTGACTACCCTTACAAATAACCTGTTGACTGTAAATGGCTTTGGGGTGTGAAAGGTGCTATAGAAATGCAAGTTCCCTCTTGCTTTCAGGAGCAGAGAGCAAAGGAAAGGAGAAAGATAAGAAAGATAAACTGGAAGATTAGTTTAAGTTTCCCAATCTGAAATGTATCCTTTTTTTACTTTTTCCTGCTGTTTATCATAAGTTAATATTCCGATTTATTAGCCCCACTGACTCTTTCCTCCTTTACTCCTACACAACTCCTAAAATAAACAGAACAGGAAGTGTGAGCTGTCCCAGCATTTACAACCTTCACAGCCAGAACAGTAAACAGATTGTCAGAAAACACACATGATCCCAAATCACAAGGAGCCACCGTACCCACAAAATCCCAGCTCTTCTTAAACACAGGAGTGGAGCTATACTCCCACTCAACACCACGCTAATTACAGTTACGTAAATGCCCTGTACACACACATACCACATGATGAGGTCTAATAACATGCAATGGTCCCACAACAGAAGAGTTTTTTAACTGAATGCCATTCACTGAGCGTTTAACCCTGTGAGTTCAGAAAACCATTGCCAGGGTTTAAACTGCTCTGCATTTTTTTTTATCAAGCAGAATGCTTCAGTCCAATATTCAGGATTCTGAGATTAGGAAAGTTAATTGGGCTTTGAGTGGGACATGATCACACTGGCATTTTCAAGTTTGTATGAAATTCCTTCGCCACTATTTAGTATGGGTGTTCACTCATTTAAATTAAAAGAGGCAGAGTGTGGGAGAGAGCAAAGGAAGAGACAAGGAGTGCAGAGAAATCAAACAGCAGAGAGGCAGAGACCAAAGAGAGAGATAGAGAAAGGGGGACCAGAGAGAGGGGTCTCCCTAGCACTTGGTGCCATTGGTGTCTGGATCTTCGAAATGTCATTCGTGGTCAGCTGTGTCCAGATTCCTTCCTGAAAGATGGAAAAAAGATAAAGTGAAACATTCCAGAACGATAGTAAATCAGAAACAAGTGAATGGGGAACAACAGCAGAGTGGCAGTCAGAGTCACAGCTGGTCAGCAGATTGTGGTCCTCAATGATGGACCTTGCAGGCATCAGTGCAAAAACCATGAATCGCCCAATCGGATAACGAAGAGTCTTTGCTATCTGATTGGCCATGGGGCACTGGCGAGGATGGTCCTGTGATGAAATCACCAGGAGTACAAGAGGCAAAGTTGGGAAGCACAAGTTGCTGATTGTTGTTGCGTTATCAATCATTTCTTTCTCTCAGTCCGGACAGGGAGATGGAGAATTAGATAAAATATTTCAGGATTACCCAGTTCAACTGATTCCTGATTGAAGGAGGATGATGTAATTTCTCCCCAATCACCTTGTAAAAGATCAAGCGGCTTTGTTACTAACTCTCCAACACTCCCCCCATTCCCCATCCCAACAGGAAGTGACCCAGCTCTGTTTTAAAGAGATTATTGCTGTTAGTTTTCAGAATCCTTATTAAAAAGCTGCTTTAACTAGTTGGAGATGATGAAAATAGTTTCCTGTGATGTCAGTTTCGTTCCTTTTAATAGTCGACAGCTAATGGTCTTGGTGCTGCTGCTGGGAGCAAAATGTCGCTATCGTGCACCCCCCTCCCCCCAGATTAGATATCACATAACATATCTCCAACAACATGCAGCAGGAAAAAGGGTTGATGTTTATTACTGTCATTAATAGGCTGGGCCAAGGTTACAATGGATGGAATACAGGGACCATCATTATTGGGATGGTCAATGGGATCCTCAGAAAAGGAAACATTGAAACTGTTTCAGGAAGTGGCTTTATTCTTTCATGGGATGTGGACATTGTGAGCAAGGCCAGCATTTGTTGCCAAACTCTAATTGCCCAAGGGCCGTGTGACTTGCTAGGTCACTTCAGAGGGCAGTTAAGAGTCAATCACATTGCTGTGGTTCTGAAGTCACATGTAGGCCAGACCAGGTAAGGATGGCAGATTTCCTTCCCTAAAGGACATTAGTGAAGCAGATGGGTTTTTATAATAATCGATGATCGTTTCATGGTCACAGTTACTGAGACTAGCTTTCAACTCCAGATTTAATAACTAAATTCAAATTCCACCAGCTGCCATTATGGGATTTGAACCCATGTCCACAGTGTGTTAGCCTGGGATTTGAACCCATGTCCACAGTGTGTTAGCCAGGGTCCCTGGATTACTAGTCCAGTGACACTGCCACTATGACACTGTCAAACCCTTGTAATAGCAATAACATACGGGGCACAATTCAAGTTGGGAACAGTAAGGGGATGAGAGACAGAATGTTCCCCTCCAGAGGGTAACTAAGCTGTAGAGTAAGGGGGTGGGTGGGGCTGAGGGATATGGGGAGAAGATAGGTATGTGTGAATGAGTGACATTAGAGGGTAGGTCAGATTGAAGGATATTGGGTTAGGTGAGATTAAGAGATATTAGGGGTTGGTGGGGTTGAGGGATATTGGGGGTAGGTGAGGTTGAGGGATATTGGGGGTAGGTGAGGTTGAGGAGTATTGGGGTAGTTGAGGTTAAGGGATACTCGGGGTGGGTGAGGTTGAGGGATATTGGGGTAGGTGAGGTTAAGGGATACTGGGGGTAGATGAGGTTGAGGGATACTGGATAAGTGAGGTTAAGGGGTATTGGGGTAGGTGAGGTTGAGGGGTATTGGGGTGGGTGAGGTTGAGGTATATTGGCAGTAGGTGAGGTTGAGGGGTATTGGGAGTAGTTGAGGTTGAGGGGTATTGGGGGTTGGTGAGGTTGAGGGGTAGTGGGGTGGGTGAGGTTGAGGGGTATTGGAGTAGGTGAGCTTGAGGGGTATTGGGGGTGGGTGAGGCTGAGGGATATTGGGGGTGGGTGATGTTAAGGGATATTGGGGGTGGGTGAGGTTGAGGGGTATTGGGGTGGGTGAGGTTGAAGGATATTGGGGTGGGTGAAGTTGAGGGAAATTGGGGGTAGGTGAGGTTGAGGGATATTGAGGGTAGGTGAGGTTAAGAGGTATTGGGGTAGTTGAGGCTAAGGGATACTGGAGGTGGGTGAGGTTGAGGGATATTGGGAGTAGGTGAGGTTAAGGGATACTGGGGTTAGGTGAGGTTGAGAGATACTGGGTAAGTGAGGTTGAGCGGTATTGGGGTGAGTGAGGTTGAGGGATATTGGGGTGGGTGAGGTAAAGGGATACTGGGGGTAGGTGAGGTTGAGGGATACTGGATAAGTGAGGTTGAGGGGTATTGGGGTGGGTGAGGTTGAGGGATATTGAGGGTGGGTGAGGTTGAGGGGTAATGGGGTGGGTGAGGTTGAGGGATATTGGGGTGGGTGAGGTAAAGGGATACTGGGGATAGGTGAGGTTGAGGGATACTGGATAAGTGAGGTTGAGGGGTATTGGGGGTAAGTGAGATTAAGGAATACTGGGGGTAGGTGAGGTTGAGGGATACTGGATAAGTGAGGTTGAGGGGTATTGGGATGGGTGAGGTTGAGGGATATTGGGGTGGGTGAGGTAAAGGGATACTGGGGGTAGGTGAGGTTAAGGGATACGGGGGTAGGTGAGGTTGAGGGATATTGGATAAGTGAGGTTGAAGGGTATTGGGGTGGGTGAGGTTGGGGGATATGATGAGATATTTGATGAGAGCCTGGGAAAAGAATAGCAGAAAGAAACCAAAAGGAATATTTACAGTATTGAGTTTTCGTTTCAGTAATTTCTAGTGTGAAACCCACGCTACGGGAGGATGTGTCAAATATACAAGTGTGTCCGAGGGATGTTGACAGTTTCATAAGGGTCACCTTCACCCTCCAAGCCCTCCTCAAAAGCCCCCTGTCCCTGTAACCTCCTCATGTCCCACAACCCCCCACCCACCCCTAAATCTCTGTACTCCCCCAATTCTGGCTTCTTGAACATCCCCGATTTAAATCGCTCCACCATTGTGTCTTCAGTTGTCTGGGCCCCAAGCTCTGAAATTCCTTCCCTTTCGCTCTTTCTTTCTGTAAGACACAAAATGAAACCAACCTCTTTGAGCAAGTTTTGGTGGCTCAGTGCTAAATTTTGACAGTCACCCGGGTGAAGCGGCTCGAGATGTTTTACTACACCTCGGGCGCTATATAAATGCAAGTTGTCGTTAAAGATTTAAAAGCAATTTTTTTAACAGAGAAAAAAGGTCGGGATCTAAATTGGGGATTGACGTTCAGACTGGATGGAAAAGCGGTTCTTTAGGCTGGTTAAATAAATACTTGCCCCTCCGTGCGATTGTGCAATAACAAAGCTTTTTCCTTCAGCAAATTGGAAGAACCACAAATGGATTTTTGCATCATTTGGGTGGACAGAGAAAAAAAAAACTTTGCTTCAGGCACAACATTTCCTCCACGGTGTGCGGGACAAACAGGAGATGGGAAAGGGATTTATCATCAAAAGGATTTGTTTGTACAAAGTTTCCAGTGATTGTCAGAGGAAGTCATTCAACAAGCTTTAGCAGCCAGCCAGATAAGGCAGCGCTAATGAGTGTAGAACATGCTTTAAAGTGACAGGTATCTGCACAGTTTTGAAAGGGAACAGTAAGGGCATTTTACCGATGTTCTTTCCATTCATTCAGTGCTAATGTTACCTTTCTAATCTCACTCTGTCTCAGTGCGAGTCCCCCTCGCCTCTGAAACAAAAGGTTGTGGGTTTAAACAGCACTGGAGGACTTCAGCCCTCGATCCATCCTGACACAGCAGTGTCGCGCTGAGGAAGTGCTGCACTGTCAGAACTGCTGCTTTTAGGAAGGGATGTTTCATCGAAGCTCCGTCTATTTGTTCAGTTCAGTGCCAAAGATCCTGTAGAACTATTGGAAGAGAAGTGGAGTTCCAGCTAACATTCCTATCCTGGCATTCACTCCCCTCCCTCTCCACCGCCCCCTCACCCCTCTCCCTCACTTCCCCTCCCTCACCCCTCTCCCTCACCCCTCTCTCTCAACCCTCTTCCTCATTCCCCTCTCTCACCTCCCTCCCTCACTCCTCTCCCTCACCCCTCTCCCTCAGCCCTCTCTCTCAACCCTCTCTCTCATTCCCCTCTCTCACCTCCCTTCCTCACCCCTCCACCTCAACCCTCTCCCTCATTCCCTCCCTCACCCCCTCTCTCACCTCCCTCCCTCACCCTCCTCCCTCACCTCCCTCCCTCACCCCTCTCCCTCAACCCTCACCCTCATCCCCCTCCCTCACTCCCCTCCCTCAGCAACACACACCCCCCCCCCACCCCCCCTCCTCACCCTTGACACCAATACACTTGACATTCCCAGCAGTCTGACTGTACAATGCTGAGGACCCAGTTCCTGGTTCGATTTTCTCTTCCCTATCCAGTGGGGGTCACCATGGATTTTTCCATCCCAGCTTAGATCAGCTAATGGACTGTCAATGTGAGTCTGTGATCAAAACAAAAACAGAATTACCTGGAAAAACTCAGCAGGTCTGGCAGCATCGGCGGAGAAGAAAAGAGTTGACGTTTCAAGTCCTCATGACCCTTCGACAGAACTAGGTGAATCCAAGGAAGGGGTGAAATATAAACTGGTTTAAGGTGTGTGGGTGGGGGGGGGGGGGGGGGGGGGGGGCGTTGGTGGTGGGGGGTGGGTTGGGTGGGGAGAGAGAAGTGGAAGGGGGGGTGTGGTTGTAGGGGCAAGCAAGCAGTGATAGAAGCAGATCATCAAAAGATGTCACAGACAACAGAACATAGGTGTTGAAGTTGGTGATATATATCTAAAGAAATGTGCTAATTAAGAATGGATGGTAGGGCACTCAAGGTATATTTCTAGTGGGGGTGGGGGGATCATAAAAGATTTAAAAATATTTTAAAATAATGGAAATAGGTGGGAAAATATTTTTAAATCTTTTATGCTCCCCCCACCCCCACTAGAGCTATACGTTGAGTGCCCTACCATCCATCCTTAATTAGCACATTCATTTAGATAATATCACCAACTTCAACACCTATGTGTTCTTTTGTTCTGTTGTCTGTGACATCGTTTGATGATCTGCTTCTATCACTGCTTGCTTGTCCCTACAACCACACCACCCCCCTCCACTTCTCTCCCCCCCACCCAACCCAACCCCCCTCCACCTCCACCCCCCCACCTTAAACCAGCTTATATTTCACCCTTTCCTTGGATTCACCTAGTTCTGTCGAAGGGTCATGAGGACTCGAAACGTCAACTCTTTTCTTCTCCGCCGATGCTGCCAGACCTGCTGGGTTTTTCCAGGTAATTCTGTTTTTGTTTTGGCTTTCCAGCATCCGCAGTTTTTTGTTTTTACTTTTGAGTCTGTGATCAGCTCGTTCTGTCTGGGTCTGTCAGCAACGCTAAACACATTCTCTGGCCATTTAATGCTTTGTTGTTTTTGGGATCTTGCTGTACTCACTTTGGCTGCCGCCTCTCCCTACATTACACTACATTTCAAAAAGTCTTTAAGTGACAAAAAGGGCCCCAGGAAAACCTGTTACGGGAGTGAGATCAGGAATTAGGGATTGCTCTCTGACAGACGTCTGTGATAATATCATGGACAGCTTTGTTCTCTGCTCTGTCACTGACTGTGAATTTCCAGACATGATAGCTTTTGATTCAGAATCTCAGTTTTAACATTAGGACACAAAAAACAGGAGCAGAGCCAGGAGTAGGTCACTCAGCCCCTCGAGCCTGCTCTGCCATTCAGTACTATCACGGCTGATCTTCTGCCTCAACTTCACTTTCTTGCCCACTCCACATATCCCTCACTTCCCTCAGAGACCAAAAATCTGTCTATCCCCAGCCTTAAATGTATTCATCAATGGAGCATCCACAGCCTTCTGGGGCAGAGAAGATTCACAGCCTTTTGAGAGAAGAAATTTCTCCTCATCTCAGTCCTAAATGATCAGCCCCTTACCCTGAGACTGTGCCCCCGAGTTTTAGACCCCCTGACCAGCAGAGACAAGCTCTCAGCTTTCAGTTTCACACTCGCTGCTTATTGAGAAGCTGAACTGTAAGGACACAGACTCATTTCACTCTGTGTCCCACACTCCCTCTCGAGCCCTCCCCCCAACCCTCGCCAGGTAAACAGAGCAGTGCCTGATTGTGGAGCTTGTTCCCAAGTCCCAGGGGTGAGAGACCAGTATTTAACCCACAGCATCCTCCTGTTCCCTTACATTGAGCTATTTCAGGATGCCGGGGAATGCTTTGCCATTTGGAGAAAATTACTGCCTGCTCAGTTCATGAGCTGATAATAGGCAAGCCTAGGGTACAGAGCCAAGAAATGAATGTAGGAATGTTTATTTAGTTTGGGAACGATATCTGATGAGAATTTGCGGTGAAGATTTTTAAAGATGTTTTCAAATAGTTTGGGATTAGAGAACATTTTAAAATGAATCAGCTTAAAGGGACAGTGTGTGTGAAACAGAATCATCTCACTTTGAACGCCAGGCATTCATCATTAACCAGCTAAACAGAGTTGCTGACTCTGTCCAAATTGTCCAATTTGTACACAGCAAGCTTGCACAAATAGCAATAACCAGATAATCTGTTTTTAGGGGTTGTTTGAGGAGTGAATATTGTCCAGAACACCGGGGAGAAACCAGGGAGATCTCCCTAAACTTCTTCAAAATGGCAGCCATCCACCTCAGAGGGCAGAAGGGGCTCAGTTTCACAGTTAGGTGGTCCAGCGAGAGAATCCTCTCACCTCTGGATCAGGGGGTTGTGAGACAAACACAAAATCTGGGCCTATACTTCAGTGCATATGGAGAATCTGCACTGTCGGAGGGTCAGTACTGAGGGGGTGCTGCACTGTCAGAGGATCAGTACTGAGGGAGTTCTACACTGTCGGAGAGTCAGTATTGAGGCAGTGCTGCACTGTCAGAGGGTCAGTACTGAGGGAGTGCTGTACTGTCGGAGGAACAGTACTGAGAGAGCGCTGCACTGTTGGAAGATCAGTACTGAGGGTGTACTGCAAGGTTGGAGGATCAGTACTAAGGGAGTGCTGAATTTCCAGAGGGTCAGTACTGAGGGAGCGCTGCACTGTCAGAGGGTCAGTACTGAGGGGAGTGCTGCACTGTCAGAGGGTCAGTACTGAGGGAGTGCTGCACTGAGGAATTGTCAGTGCTGAGGGAGTGCTGAACTCTTGGAGGGTCAGTACTGAGGGAATGCTGTACTGTCAGAGGGTCAGTACTGAGGGAGTGCTGCACTGTTGGAAGATCAGTACTGAGGATGTGCTGCACTGTTAAAGCGATGTTAAACCAAAGGCCCATCTACCCTGTCCGGTGTTTATGAGTGATCCCATGGCCACGATTTGAACCAAGATCAGGAAAGATCCCCCAGTGTCCTGGCCCATGTTTATTTCTCAATGTATATCATGAAAACAGATTCTCTGGTCAGTCACTCTGTGCTGTTTGTGGGATCTTGCTGTGCACAAATGTCTGTTGTGTTTTCCACGTTGCGATAATTCAAAAATACTTCATTGCCTCGAAAGCACCTGGGGTTGCCCTGCGGTTATTATGAAGGGTGTTCGAGAAATGCAATTTCTTTCTGTTTACTTGCCTGATATGGATTCTCTCTGTAAAATGTTCAAATATTATTGTTTCCCCAATTCCCCAGCTGGCCTCACCTCCCCCTCCACCACCCCCCACTTCCCCCACCCCCGGCCGCACCAGCCCCTCTCGCCCCCTGAATTTGGTGATATCCATCAGCTGTGAGTGTGACATTCTTCATGTCAGTGCAGGAATCACAAATGTTTGAAGGAATTAACATCCTCCCCTCCCTCCTTTCCTTGTGCCCAATCCAAATATTTCACCCACTTAAACCCACACCCCTCGCTATTCTGTCAATTCAGGACTTCACGTTACCTGAAAAAATGCTTCTCTGAAAACAAGGAATTTCGAAGAGAGGCCAGTTTGGCAGGAGCTGCCGATTTCATAATAGTTCCTCTGTCCTCTGTGACCTTTTGCCAAACTACCCACACCCATCATCATCACTTCGTCAGAACTCACTTCACTGTGTAAATAAACCGCCTCTTATAATTGTCTCCCAAAGCCAGCTTTCCTTAGACACACACACACACACACACACTCGCTGATCTTGGTGGAGGAACGGAGACCAGTTCTGAAGCAAGATGAGGACTCTGATTCTACTCAGCGTCTGTGCACTGGCAGCTGTCTGCACAGCAGGTAGGAAGAGCTCGACAACAGTCTAGTAACTTTCTTCAAATCCGCAACCACCCCCTCACCCCCATAAAAAAAACTAAGGAGATTTCATTCAGCAAACTCTCTGGATTGAAAACTAGATGTCGAGGGGAAGATATTAATCGGAATTTTTTAGCGCAAATTCTTAGTTAATGCACAAAATTGGGGTTTAAATGCTGAGTTTACATGGGCTGCATGAATGCTGACTGGGTAACACTCACCTCTGAGTGAGAAGGCTGTGTGCACTCGCATTCCAGGGATTTAAACACTTCCCTGGATGTCAGCATCATCCAGGCTGACACTTCAACCCAGTACTGAGGGAGTGCTTCGCAGTCAGGGAGGGTGGTGCAGTCCTGGGGCCGTGCTGCACTGTCAGAGGGTCAGTACTGAGGGAGCGCCACGCTATCAGAGGGTCAGTATTGAGGGAGTGCTGCACTGTCGGAGGGTCAGTACTGAGGGAGCGCCACGCTATCAGAGGGTCAGTATTGAGGGAGTGCTGCACTGTCGGAGGGTCAGTACTGAGGGAGCGCTGCACTGTCAGAGGGTCAGTATTGAGGGGGTGCTGCACTGTTGGAGGGTCAGTACTGAGGGAGTGCTGCACTGTCGGAGGGTCAGTGCTGAGGGAGTGCTGCAGTGTCAGTACTGAGGGATTGCTGCACTGTCGGTGGGGCAGTACTGAGGGAGTGCTGCACTGTCCGAGGGTCAGTACTGAGGGAGTGCTGCACTGTCGGAGGGTCAGCAATGAGGGAGTGCTGCACTGTCAGAGGATCAGTACTGAGGGAGTGCTGCACTGTCAGAGGGTCAGTACTGAGGGAATGCTGCACTGTCAGAGGGTCAGTACTGAGGGAAAGCTGTACTTACAAAGGGTCAGTACTGAGGGAGTGCTGCACTGTCAGAGGGTCAGTAACTGAGGGAGTGCTGCACTGTCAGAGGGTCAGTACCGAGGGAGCGCTGTACTTTCAGAGGGTCAGTACTGAGGGAGTGCTGCACTGTCAGAGGGACAGTACTGAGGGAAAGCTGTACTTACAGAGGGTCAGTAATGAGGGAGTGCTGCACTTTCAGAGGGTCAGTACTGAGGGAATGCTGCATTGTAAGCGTTGTCATCTTTTGGATGCGATGCAAAGCCCAGGCTCCTCTTGCATCTCCGGTGGATGTAATCGTTTCCATAGTCACTGTGACTGAGAGCCAGTGTCCTGCTCAATATTTATCTCTGAAAGATTATCACTAAAACAGACCATCCTTCGCCAGGGACAAGGGGCAAGTCAGCTCCCTCTCCTCAACCCCCCGCTTCCTCCCTACCCCACTGTCAGATTACAGACAAACGCTGATTATTTGCTGTCTGCTACTTTTGCAGGTGTGAGCTGTAGCAATCTGAAAATTAAGGAGGAGCAGCATTAGTTTAATTAGTTAGAGCTGCTACTTTCTTGGTTAGTTACTTCCATGTCGCAGTAATTTCCAAATTTACAAGCAACAGATTGTATAAATCACAGTGAAGAGTGTCCCATGTTGTGGAGGTGGTGGTTTGGCCAGGAACCGGTTCCAGAATATCACACACTCAGGGCACTGGGGAAACTGCACAGAGAGTTATGGGCGGATGGAGATGCTACCACCCCATCAAAGTGAGCCAAGACATCTGGAAATGGCAGAAAGGCTTTGCGAGATCTTCATGAACAGTGAGGGGTCTGCTTCAAATCCATGAACGCTGAGGAGTGCCTGTAAATACAGTCCCTCATTTATTCAGCAATGGCCCGCTCATTCAGCGGATTCTCCGAGTTATGAGGCTGAATTCAATGGGACGGACATGGGGAGAATTCCAGAATTTAACTCCACCCGGAGATTCCTAAATTCAATTAATCCCCTATCAGCTGATTGATATTGCCTGGCCAAGAATACCTACCTGCTGGGAGACAATGTCCTCTGTACTGTGTGTAATTAACGAGGCTTACACAGAGAACAGGGGAATCCTCCCCTCTGTAATTAGAGACACATCCAAAGGGAAGAATAGCAAGGCCTGTGGGTCGCATACAGACACCTCCCTCTCTCACCCCCCAAAGTGCTACATGACCCTCAAAGTTCAGGCAAATCACAGAATTGTTACAGCACAGAAGGAGGCCATTCAGCCCATCGTGTCTGCAGCAGCTCTTCAAAGGAGAAATTCACTTGGTGTCATTCTCCCGCTTTCTCCCCATAACCCTGCATATTCTTCCTTTCCAGATAACCGCCTCATTCCCTTTTAAGTCCTTCAATTGAACCTGTCTCCACCACACTCTCAGGCAGTACATTCCGAATCTTACCACTTGCTGCGTGAAAATGATTTTTCTCATATTACTTTTGCTGATTTCATTCTCCAGCAGTATCATTCACTTGCTGCTTTGTCTAATTGTTTGAATTGTGTGGGAAGTTTGGAAAACCGCTGCTCAAAGCACTGAATCAGACCAATCGGAGTATTTGTTTAGGAGGGTTAGTAAGTTAATTTGAGTCAGATGATGCAAATCACGATGGTTAGTGAGTGATTTCAGGAGGAGGGCAGGAGAGTGTGACACAGAGAGATACAATCTCAATGGGTTAGGGTTATGAGAAGTTATAATTATGGGTTATGGTTATAATGTTATATGTTTATAACGTGACCCAGGCAAGTGTAAGATATGACCTTGTTGATGTTATTAATGGACGAGACTAAACATGAGCATGGCAAGCTTCCTCTCTGAGATATTTTAATCCACAGTTTCTGTCCAGCTCTCTTGAGTCCAGCCTGACTCAATGTAGAATAAAACTTCTAGTATTTACACTTGCAACACACTCCAGCAATTAGAGAACTCCAGTGTATGGATTTGTCATTTGATTAAAAGGAATGTGGCAGCCAGGAGAGGGTGAAATGTCTGAATGCACATTCCTGGCAGTATCTCTGAACAAAATGCCAGCCCATACCACACACTTCTTATCTCAATCTCAGCATGAACACACACACTGCTTATCTCAATCCCAGTGTTTATAGCAGTTTTAATAGTTAAGATATTTCATTTTGACTAGTTAAGGATTTTCAGTTTTACCAGTTACAGTTTGCTGGTTTTACTAGTTAAGCTTTGTTGATTTTGCTAACTATGGCTTTTTTCTCATTGCAGATTCCTCAGAGTCCAATGAAATAGATGACGGTAGGTGGGACATTCTAAAGAGCTTCTTTGTGACATGATGGTTAATGTTGCACAAATATTGAATGTAGTCCATTAATGACAGTGGGGCTCAAACTCTGACAGTGGCACTGGAACATTGACAGTGGCTGACACTGGCACTGTCACTGGGGGACTGACACTGTAGGAGTGACACTGGGAGACTGACACTGGGACAGTCACACTGGGGGAATGACACTGAGGGGTGACACTGAGGGGTGACACTGGGGGAGTGACTCTGGGAGACTGACACCGGGGAACTGACACTGGGGGAGAGATAATGGGGGACTGACGCTGCAGGACTGACTGTAGGAGTGACGCTGGGGCAGTCATACTGGGACAGTGACTCGGGGAGTGACACAAGGGGAGAGACACTGGAACAGTGACACTGGGGGATTGACATCGGGAGATTGACACTGGGGGGACTGACACTGGGAGACTGACACTGGAAGACTGACATTGGGAGATTGACACTGGAAGACTGACACTGGGGGAGTGACACTGGGAGACTGACACTGGGGGAGTGACACTGGGTGACTGACAATAGGGGAGTCACACTGGGGGAGTCACACTGGAACAGTGACACTGGGGGATTGACATTGGGAGATTGACACTGGAGGACTGACACTGGGAGACTGACACTGGATGACTGACACTGGGGGAGTGACACTGAATTGTAAAAATTCTGATGGATTATCTTCACTCGTTTCCATTTCCTTAGTTCTGTTCCTTGGAAGGAGAGATGCAAATGCCTTTATGAGACATCCAAGACCTTTCAATCACTGGGACAGGTTTGTAAAGTTTTTAGAATTTTGTCATGATCTAAGGCCAAACTGCTTCTCAAATGTTACTTTCTAACTTTCCTACCTTGGGACCAGAACAAGGTTAGAAACAAGAAAAAAGGGGGCTGAGAGGTGATCTGATAAACTGGATATTTGATAAATGATTAAAGCATTCAGCAGGTTAAGGGGGGGCTGGTTAATTCACTTGACCAGATGGTTAGTGTGCGTTTAAGAATGACACCAACAGTGTGGGTTCAATTCCTGTTCCGGCTGAGCTAGACTGGGGACCCGTCTCCTTGCCTTGCCCCAGTCTGGATGTGGAGAGATGGCCCTCAAGCTAGATAACCAACTCTCTCTCTCTAATAGAGAGAGAGAGAGAGAGAGAGATGCCTACAGTCCCTCTTGGAATATACCCAGTTATCTACCTACCTCACTAGGGTAAATGTAATGTTTATACATGCAGGAGAATCCAAAGCTAGGGGCCATAAATATAAAACAGTCACTAATAAATCCACTAGGGAATTCAGAAAAAACTTCTTTACCCAGAGGGTGATGAGAATGTGGGACTTGCTACACAGGGAGAGTTTGAGGTGAATTTAATACATTTAAAAGAATTAAAGCATATGGCAATCGACAGGAAAGTGGATGTGAGGTAGGGGATCAGCTATGATTTTGTTGAATGGTGGAGCATGCTTGAGGGGCCGACTGATACTGGGGGAACTGACACTGGGGGAGTGACACTGGGGGACTGACACTGGGGGAACTGACACTGGGGGAGTGACACTGGGGGATTGATAATGGGAGACTGATACTGCGGGAACTGACACTGGGGAACTGACACTGGGGGAGTGACACTGGGGGACTGACACTGGGAAACTGACACTGCGGAAGTGACACTGAAGGAATGACATTGGGGGAGTGACACTGGGGAACTGACGCTGGGGAAGTGACACTGAAGGACTGACACTGGGGGAGTGACAGTGGGGGACTGACACTGAGGGAGTGACACTGGGGGACTGATACTGGGGGAGTGACACTGGGGGACTGACACTGGGGGACTGACACTGGGGAAACTGATACTGGGGAATTGACACTGAAGGACTGACACTGGGGGAGTGACACTGGGGGACTGACACTGGGGGACTAACACTGGGGAAACTGACACTGTGGAAGTGACACTGAAGGACTGACACTGGGGGAGTGACACTGGGGGACTGACACTGGGGGAGTGACACTGGGGGACTGACACTGGGGGAACTGACACTGGGGGAACTGACACTGGCGGAGTGACATTGGGGGACTGACATTGGGGGACTGACACTGGGGGAACTGACACAGGGGGAGTGACACTGGGGGAACTGACACTGGGGGAGTGACAGTGGGGGAGTGATACTGGGGGACTGACACTGGGGGAACTGACACCGGGGAACTGACACTGGGGGAGTGACACTGGGGGACTGACACTGAGGGACTGACACTGAGGGACTGACACTGGGGGAGTGACACTGAGGGAGTGACACTGGGGGACTGACACTGGCGGAGTGACACTGAGGGAGTGACACTGGGGGAACTGACACTGGGGAAGAGATACTGGGAGACTGACATGTTCTTATGTTCTTCAGGGGAGGTTAGACAAGTACATGAGGGAGAAAGGGTTAGAAAAATATGTTGACAGGCGAGATGAAGTAGAGAGGAGGCTGTTCATGTGGAGCATAAACACAGGAGTGGACCATTTGGGAAAAGTGGCCGGTGTCTGTGCAGTCAACGCTGTAATTCTCTGCAAAATATTATTTTTTTAATGAAAAGGGCTGATTATTTCTGATATATTCTGGCAGCAGGGACCGATACAAGTCTCCACGTGAGAGGACGAGGGAGAAGTGTGAAGAGTACCGACCATGTGAGCGTCTGGCAAGGCAGGTGGGGCTCAAACGGGCCTATGGGAAATATTTTAGCAACAAGCGACAGCGCCCGATTGGCTATGGGAGATCGAGGCCCAGGAGACACCGAGCCAGTCGCTACAGGAACCATCACTACAGATACTAGGCAGTGCTGCCATGGAAACGATAGCCAAAACACACAGTTAAAATAAAATCTGCAATTAGCAGGATAATGTTACCTGGGATAAGTTTCAGGAAAGCCCACAGCAACTGAACGCAAGAGGCCCAGCTTAAATCATCTCCTCCGGGCTCAAAACCTGACTGGATTCATGAGAATCTGTTTGCCCTGCCTGAACCTCCTTACCCTGCACACGCTGACTGGCACTGGGTTACACTCTCATTTGGCCCTACACCAGGAGACAAGTGGCTTCATGTCTGGTCTTAAAGGGACCTCCAACCCGACACTCAGGCTAAATTCATCTCCATCACTCACCAACCCGAATTTACCAGATTGACATGGGAGCTGACACCCACCCACCACCCCCCCACCCCCCCACACCCCCCAATCCTTCATCCCACACACCCACCCCCAAAACACCAACCACCTACACCCCTCAAACCTAACCTCACTTCCACCCCAACCCCCATCCCCAACACCCCTAAACCCCATCACCCCACTCCCCAGCCTCTTTCGAACCCCAACCACGATCCCCAAACCCTCTCACCCCACAATCCACCCCAAAACCCCACCCACACCTTGCAGATTTAAGACATGACTACAGGTCCCAAATGGTAACATAGCACAGGAGGAGGTCAGAGTGGAAGCTGTTGAGATAGAGTTCAGCTCTCACTGAGAGTAAGTGTGTTAGAAATGGAGACAGGCACTCACTGAGAGTGAGTGTGTTAGAGATGGAGATTAGTGCTCACTGAGAGTGAGTGTGTTAGAGATGGAGTTCAGCTCTCACTGAGTGAGTGCATTAGAGATGGAGATTGGCACTCACTGAGAGTGAGTGTGTTAGAGATGGAGACTGGCAGTCACTGAGAGTGAGTGTGTTAGAGACGGAGATTAGTGCTCACTGAGAGTGAGTGTGTTAGAGATGGAGTTCAGCTCTCCCTGAGAGTGTGTTAGAGATGGAGTTCAGCTCTCCCTGAGAGTGAGTGTGTTACAGATGGAGTTCAGCTCTTTCTGAGAGTGAGTGTGTTAGAGATGGAGTTCAGCTCTCCCTGAGAGTGAGTGTGTTCTTGGACCACAAGGAGAAAGCTGTTTATTCTAGAGATTCTGTGGTGAGTGTGCTGGGGGAGGGGGCAAAGGCTAATCCTCCTCATTGGGCTACAGATTTGGGTAATTCCTTCTCAAGGCTAGTCATTGATTTGGACTGTTAATCAGGCCTTAAATTAAGGAGTATAGCGGTGAGGTGGTTATGTTACTGGACTAATAATCTAGAGAATGTTAGTCAAATCCCATCCAGCAAATTGTGAATACAAATTGAGTTTAAAAAAAATCTGTCATAAAAACCCACTGGCAGAAATGATTCATTAGTCAAATTGTGTCAGAGTGAGGGAGCGACAGAATGAGAAAGGGAGGTAAAAACAAAACAAAACAGAAAGGGAGGGGCCATTAGAAACATTCAACCTGTAAGGTGAGGGGAATACTGATGGGTGAAGTGTTTATGTAAAGTTGGTAATGAGGCTGAACTGTAATCCTATCCCTTCTCTCCTGGTCTGGTGCAGCTCCTGTCTATTTTCAGTGGTCACCTTGCTGTAAGGCAGCAAAATCCATTGGAAAGATGTCTCTCTTCAATATAATCAATACAGAGAAATATCAGGAACAGACACTCAGAGATGAGGTAATGTTTTAAGGGGGAGGTGGGGTTGAGTTTAGGGCCCCCACACCAAAGAGTGGTAACTGTCCCTAGCCTGTTAATAAATCTAGCGTCACACCCCCAGATATCGGTGAACATAGACATCTTGGGCTCCCTCCCTCCCAGTAACAATATCCTTCTTGCTAAATATCTAATCAAGCAGGCTGAAGTATATCAGCAGATAGACAGTGAGTATATACATTGTAAATAAAACCTGTCCGCATCACAACTCTATTGCTGCTCCTTATCAATGTCTACCTAAAGCTTACAAACTCATCATTATTCACACATTGTCACGGAAATCTACAATGGCATTTACAGAAATATATAATAAAAATATAGAAACTCTCAATGCTGCTCAATCCTTCAATATTATATTGAATATATTGTGTTGTGTGTCTCACCCTTTCCTGATCATGGATCTCTCAACACTTCAATAATTCATTCAGCTGCCTCCCCTCACAACATTCAGTGCATTCAGTCAGATACTGAGTGCCACAGGCCTGAGAGGTCAGAGGCCGGTCCACAGCCTGTGTTGAGTTGGGAGGAGGCTACAGTTTGAGTCTGTGCCCCGGGGTTTGGGGGTCAGAATGTTTTCCTGCTCCCGATCACTGTCCTGCTGGAGGGCCTGAGTGTGTGGATATTTCACAAGAACAACACTGGATTTAGCCATGAAGCCTTCTCTTGCCAAACAGCCAGTGAATCTTCACTGGCTTAGCACACACATGGAGGATGGCTCATGTGAGATACTGGTGGGAGTGCTGGTGCCTGAGGAACTGTACAAGTTCCAGCTGTTTTGGAGTAAGCTCACAATTTAACCCCTTGAGCAGGGAGTGGGACCCACCCTTACCGGGAGATCCGGACCACGTATTTTGAGGAGCCAGCGGGTTGAGACTTTGAGATTCCTGCATGCAGCTCCCGTGTCCTTTATTAGACAGTGGGAGCATCACCAGGCAACTGATGGGATTGGAGGCTCCAGCAATGGAGCTGCAGGGCAGGAGTGTGAGTTTGGGCAATTAACCCTTCTTAATAAATTAGTAACTCCTGGAGTGGAGTGAGATGAATCCCAGGAACAGAGTGATTCTAATTCCTGGAGTGGATTGAGACTAATTCCTGGACCGGGTGTGGCTTAGAGGGGAACTTGCAGGCGGTGGTGTTTACGTGCATCTGCAGCCCTTGTCCTTCTAGGTGGTAGAGGTCATGGGTTTGGAAGGGGCTGTCACAGGAGCTTTGGTGAATTCCTGCAGTGCCTCTTGTAGATGGTACACACTGCTGCCACTGTGTGTCGGTGGTGGAGGGAGTGAACGTTTAAGATGGTGGGAGGGGTACCAATCAAGCTGGCTGTTTTGTCCCAAATGGTGTTAAGTTTTTTGAGTGTTGTGGGAGCTGCACTCATGCAGGCAAGTGGGGAGTATTCCATCACACTCCTGACTTGTGCCTTATAGATGGTGGACAGGCTTTGGGGAGTCAGGAGGTGAGTTACTTGCTGCAAGATTCCCAGCCTCTGACACGCTCTTATAGCCACAATATTTATATGACTAGTCCAGTTCAGTTCCTGGACAATGGTAACCTCCAGGATGTTAATAGTGGGAGATTCAGTGATGGTAATGCCATTGAATGATACGGGGAGATGATTACATTCTCTCTTGTTGGAGATGGTCATTGCCTGGCACTTGTGTGGCATGAATGTTACTTGCCACTTGTCAGCCCAAACCTGGATATTGTCCAGGTCTTGCTGCATTTGGACATGGGCTGCTTCAGTATCTGAGGCATTGCGAATGGTGCTGAACATTGTGCAATCATCAGTGAACATCCCCACTTCTGACCTTATGATGGAAGGAAGGTTATTGATGAAGCAGCTGAAGATGGTTGGGCCGAGGACACTACCCTGAGGAACTCCTGCAGTGATGTCCTGGAGCTGAGATGACTGACCTCCAACAACCACAATCATCTTCCTTTGTGCTAGGTATGACTCCAAATAGTGGAGAGTTAGCCCCCTGATTCCCATTGACTCCAGTTTTGCTCGGGCTCCTTGATGCCACACTCGGTCAAATGTTGTATTTATACCAAGGAGTCAGTGCAGCTGTCAATCACTCAGTGGGGGCAGGGGGGAGGTTAATGCAACTATCAATCACTCAGTGAGGGTGTCAATGTAGCTGTCAATCACTCAGTGAGGGTGTCAATGCAGCTGTCAATCACTTGGGAGGTGGGGTCAGTGTAACGCACATTCTGCTGTGTATTGATGGTTTTCCAGTCTCTGTGTTTAATACCCTGCTGTGGATTCCAATCCAGTTTTATAGCCCTGGCAGGAATCCACTGTGCCTGTGAATAATTCAATCATTGAGTAAGTGAGGAAGTTACAAACCTCATTCTCAAAACTTGGTTTTGCATAAATGCGAATTTTTTTGGCCTCATCTCTAAATGAACCCACAGTATCTGTATCCAAGATGCTGTTTCCATTGACTCTCAGTGTGAACAGACCAATCACAGCTCAGGAATAAACACTGCAGCTATCAAAGAGTCTACAACAACAACATCAAAAATAATTTGCATCTATATAGCACATTTAACATAGTAACACGTTCCAAGGTGCTGCCTAGGAGAGAAATCAAATAACACAAGCAGATGCTAGGACAGATGAACGAGGGAGGTTTTAATGATATCTTAAAGGATGAGAGACAGAGAGGTGGAGAGGTTTAAGGTGGGAATTCCAGAGTTTAGGACCTCAGTAGCAGAAGGCATGGCCACCAGCGGTGGGACAATTAAAATTGGATTGCACAGGAGGCCAGAATCTGACATCTCAGAGGGTTATGGGCTGCAGGAGGGTTGAGGGTAGAGATCCACATGGAGGGATGTGAAAACAAGGATGAGAATTTTTAAATCGAGGCGCTGTCAGAGCGGGAGCCAATGTAGGTCTGTGAACACAGGGGCTGGGGGAGGGTGAACGGGACTTGGTATGAGTTAGGATACGGGCTGCAGGAGTTTTGGGTGACTCAGGTTTGTGGGCAAAGTGTTTCGCTGAGCGGGTGGGGTGCCCACCCGACCCGCTTGAGTATTAAATAGCGCGTGGTGACATCTGGCGAGCGTCCCAACATCATCGTGCACTCGCATGATATTTTTGTCCGCGGGTGCACACTAAACTCGGAAGTGCGCCCGCCAACAATTAAGACGGCAATTGAGCTCATTAATGGCACAATTAACAAAGACTTTTCATTGCCTGTCCAACGTTACGGTTGGCGAGAGGGTGAATCGGCCAGGCGGCCTTTTCATTTCTCAGGGGATCTCATCCACGGGCGGGATGAGGTTTCCATGATAAATTAAAATTAAAATAAATTTCCGTGGGCAGCATTTTCATCGCCTACATTTTCAGGTGGCTGATTATGAAGCTTGGCCACTTGTTTTCCAGTTTCCGTGGTCTTTATTTTAGGTTGCTCGGGCCCTCAGCTCCCTGAGGCAGCTCTCTGTGAGCGCTCGCCCTCCTCCCATCCCCATCCTGGCAGCGCTGAGCCTTTCACTGTGCGCCAACTCTGACTTAAAAATCCTGCCCTATGGAGAGCGGAAGATGGGAGACGGGCCGGGAATAGTCTGGAGGTAGGGATTCAGCAGCAGCTGAGCTGAGGCAGGTGTGGAATTGGGTGATGTTACAGAATCAGGAGTGAGTGTAAATCTTAAGTGAAGTAATTTATAAATCAGGACTTAGTGACAATGGGAGTGGTGATTGAAACTTTACATGTGGCCCCAGGACTCCATGGGACCTACTTGTGAACTGGATTTCAGATTGTTGGGATGTCCCAGGTGTCAAGGGGTTCAGAGTCCAGGGCCCTTGTCACTCAGGAGCAGCATTATCAATGACTGATGGACACAAAATCTGTCAAGGAGGAGGGTGTGGGCCAGCAAACAGAGCTATGGGAAGCAATCAGTGTGCACAAGGGTTAAAACATCACATAAACTGACCATAAGGCAAGCTAAATTCAAAAAGTTCATAATTTAAATTAAAATTATTCTCAGGTAGCCAGGACTTTAGTTATACTTCAGCCTGTGTGAGGCCAAAGTGAGAATGCCACCTACAGATGCAAAAGAGTAATACACGGGGATGAATCATTGGTACATTTCCCCAAAGAGTCTGGGCATCTATGTAATTAAAACAGAATCAGAATATTGCTTGTAAAAGGAGGAATATTAAAGGGTACGGGGAGTGAACAGGGGAGTGAGATCAGACCGAATGGGATATTAAAGGGTATAGGGAATGAGCAGGGGAGTGGGATTAAATTGGATGGGATAGTAAAGGATATGGGGAGTAAACAGGGGAACGATATCAGTCTGCCTGGGATATTAAAGGATATGGGGAGTGAACAGGGGAGTGGGAGTAGACTGGGAGGGATATTAATGGGTAGGGGGAATGAACAGGAGTGTGGGATCATACTGGGTGGGGTTCTGTACAGTAAAACAGTGGCACCTTTTTCTGAGCTGTAACTCGCTCTTTTTGATTCCCATATCTCAGCGACTGACACTACAGTAAACAGTAAACCCCGATTAATCCCCCAGTCTGTAACATTAAACCCCGATTAATCCCCCAGTCTGTAACAGTAAACCCCGATTAATCCCCCAGTCTGTAACATTAAACCCCGATTAATCCCCCAGTCTGTAACAGTAAACCCCGATTAATCCCCCAGTCTGTAACAGTAAACCCCGATTAATCCCCCAGTCTGTAACATTAAACCCCGATTAATCCCCCAGTCTGTAACATTAAACCTTGATTAATCCCCCAGTCTGTAACAGTAAACCCCGATTAATCCCCCAGTCTGTAACAGTAAACCCCGATTAATCCCCCAGTCTGTGACAGTAAACCCCGATTAATCCCCCAGTCTGTAACAGTAAACCCCGATTAATCCCCCAGTCTGTAACAGTAAACCCCGATTAATCCCCCAGTCTGTAACATTAAACACCGATTAATCCCCCAGTGTGTAACAGTAAACTCCGATTAATCCCCCAGTCTGTAATAATAAACCCCGATTAATCCCCCTGTCTGTAACAGTAAACCCCGATTAATCCCCGTCTGTAACAGTAAACCCCGATTAATCCCCGTCTGTAACAGTAAACCCCGATTAATCCCCCAGTCTGTAACAGTAAACCCCGATTAATCCCCCAGTCTGTAACAGTAAACCCCGATTAATCCCCCAGTCTGTAACAGTAAACCCCGATTAATTCCCCAGTCTGTAACAGTAAACCCCGATTAATCCCCCAGTCTGTAACATTAAACCCCGATTAATCCCCCTGTCTGTAACAGTAAACCCCGATTAATCCCCCAGTCTGTAACATTAAACCCCGCTTAATCCCCCAGTCTGTAACAATAAACCCCAATTAATCCCCCAGTCTGTAACAGTAAACCCTGATTAATCCCCCAGTCTGTAACAGTAAACCCCGATTAATCCCCCAGTCTGTAACAGTAAACCCCGATTAATCACCCAGTCTGTAACATTAAACCCCGATTAATCCCCCAGTCTGTAACAGTAAACCCCGATTAATCCCCCAGTCTGTAACAGTAAACCCCGATTAATCCCCCAGTCTGTAATAGTAAACCCCGATTAATCCCCCAGTCTGTAACATTAAACCCCGATTAATCCCCCAGTCTGTAACAGTAAACCCCGATTAATCCCCCAGTCTGTAACAATAAACCCCGATTAATCCCCCAGTCTGTAACAGTAAACCCCGATTAATCCCCCAGTCTGTAACATTAAACCCCGATTAATCCCCCAGTCTGTAACAGTAAACCCCGATTAATCCCCCAGTCTGTAACAATAAACCCCGATTAATCCCCCAGTCTGTAACAGTAAACCCCGATTAATCCCCCAGTCTGTAACAGTAAACCCCGATTAATCCCCCAGTCTGTAACAATAAACGCCGATTAATCCCCCAGTCTGTAACAGTAAACCCCGATTAATCCCCCAGTCTGTAACATTAAACCCCGCTTAATCCCCCAGTCTGTAACAATAAACCCCGATTAATCCCCCAGTCTGTAACAGTAAACCCCGATTAATCCCCCTGTCTGTAACAGTTACCCCCGATTAATCCCCCAGTCTGTAACAGTAAACCCCGATTAATCCCCCAGTCTGTAACATTAAACCCCGATTAATCCCCCAGTCTGTAACAGTAAACCCCGATTAATCCCCCTGTCTGTAACAGTAAACCCCGATTAATCCCCCAGTCTGTAACAGTAAACCCCGATTAATCCCCCAGTCTGTAACATTAAACCCCGATTAATCCCCCAGTCTGTAACAGTAAACCCCGATTAATCCCCCAGTCTGTAACAGTAAACCCCAATTAATCCCCCAGTCTGTGACAGTAAACCCCGATTAATCCCCCAGTCTGGAACAGTAAACCCTGATTAATCCCCCAGTCTGTAACAGTAAACCCCGATTAATCCCCCAGTCTGTAACAGTAAACCCCGATTAATCCCCCTGTCTGTAACAGTAAACCCTGATTAATCCCCCAGTCTGTGAGCTAGGTCACCATTCACCCCCCCAACTCTGGGTGGAGCAGTTAGCAGCAAGACCAGCAGGAGCTCTGCTCCCAGTTGCTGACCCTGTGTTGAGGCAAATATTTGGACACCTCGGCTGTTATATTCAGTATGTGTATGTAGCCAAAACACCACAAGACAAGAGCGTTTGCAACATTGGCAAATAACACAAAATAAACCTTTCAGACAACATCCCACCTCACCCAAACAGCTTTGTTTACACAGAGAGTCAGAATTGCTGAATAAATATTGGAGTTGCCCCATTGGAGAAGTCAGTGCTGGTCTAGTGGTATAACCCACACTGGCACAGCCAAGTACATCAATGTCCAGAGGGATGGAAGGAGTGACCGAGAGAACCTGTTTAATGTTTCCAGCCAAATTAGTGAGAAACACACAGACATAACAGTAAATTTGCACCACGGATATTTTCCTGTTTTTTTTCCCTTTTTGGCTTCACACCTTTTCTAACCAATGATGTTTCTAGAAACTGGAAATTCCCATTCTATCCCTAATCATCTGATTCTAAGCACCCATTGCTCCCTCCATTTCCCCAGCTCCATCCAGGATCCAAATCTGAGTAAACCCTCCCACTTTCAATAAACATATCCCAGGGACGCCATCTCTGATTAATTTATCTCCTCCTGGCCTGCTGCAGATTTCCACTGTTTTCTGCTTCTCAGTTCAATGATTCGCTTCAGAGATTTGGAACCAGGTAAGAGGTTTCTGAGCAAGTCACTTACCCAGCGAGGCAAAATGCAATCATTGATACCCACCTTAGGAGTGTCACAATGGTCATCATTTAGCCACAGTAAACTGACTCCCATTCCAATGGGAAGACAATCAAGGCTGCAGTTGCTTAATGTTTTACAAGTTATGCATCTATATTTCTGCAGTTGTATGAACTGCTCATATACAAAACCTTACTTGTCTTATGTGTTTTTATTACACTTCTGTGTTCAGCTCATCTACAATAAATCTCAATGTCTCCAAGTTTACAATGGGAACTGTCTATGTAAAGTATCATGGTGTACTTACACTGTCACGCCAGCAGTGGCGCTGTAATGGCCACATTCTGCATCTCCCATGTCCCTCTGTTTCAGTCAACTCTTCTTTTCAGCTTTTCATTGGTTAAACTGCATACAAATGAAAAGAAAGATTTAAGCCTTTAAAATGTTGATTGAATTATATCACACTCCAGTTGAATATTCCCTTTGCCCCAATCCGATTTCACCTGAAAATTAATCTCAGCATTGTCACCTTGTGAGATCAATAGGTTATTCTTAAAATATCAAAAATCTTTCTGCCTTTGAGTTATTTTCACAGATACAAGTAGTTATCCAGAAACATACTGAAGTTGAGTATTAGGGTAACATAACTGTAATTGGCAACAGTTTCATAGTTCTGTTTACCACAAAAATACCAAGTTTCCCAGACTGTGGCCAAGTGTTTAAACTTTGTTTAAAACATTGAGTTCCCAGGGTTGCCAGTGACATCCAATTAGTGATTGCAGCAATGAGACAGACACAAACATAGTGGTTGGCACCAGTGAGCAGAGATTACATTGCACAGAAAGGTTGTGTCTGCCTGGTTTACCTCACTGTTCAATCAGGAGTTAAAGGTTAGTTTTTGTTACATTGAGGGACACTTAAGATACCTTTCACAATCTCAGGATGTCCAACAGTGCACTTCAGATAATAAAGTGATTTTGAAGTGTAGTTATTGCTGTACTGAGGAAACAAAGCAGGCAATTTTCCCACTGAGCCTCGCATAGTGCAGCACTCCCTCAGTACTGACAATCTGACAGTGCAGCACTCCCTCAGTACTGACCCTCCGACAGTGCAGCACTCCCTCAGTACTGACCCTCCGACAGTGCAGCACTCCCTCAGTACTGATCCTCTGACAGTGCAGCACTCCCTCAGTACTGACCCTCCGACAGTGCAGCACTCCCTCAGTACTGACCCTCCGACAGTGCAGCACTCCCTCAGTACTGACAATCTGACAGTGCAGCACTCCCTCAGTACTGACCCTCTGACAGTGCAGCACTCCCTCAGTACTGACCCTCCGACAGTGCAGCACTCCCTCAGTACTGACCCTCCAACAGTGCAGCACTCCCTCAGTACTGACAATCTGACAGTGCAGCACTCCCTCAGTACTGACACTCTGACAGTGCAGCACTCACTCGGTACTGACCCTCTGACAGTGCAGCACTCCCTCACACTACTGACCCTCTGACAGTGCAGCACTCCCTCAGTACTGACCCTCCAACAGTGCAGCACTCCCTCGGTACTGCACTGGGAGCATCAGCCTGAAATATGGGTTCAAATCTCTGGTTTGGGGTCTTGAAACCATAGCCTCTAACTCAGTTGCAAGAGTTACCCACTGAGCCAAAACTGACAAGCAACAGTGAGAGGCATGGCACTGAGAGGGGCACAGATGACCCCCTGGTTATATCACAGAGGCTTATGCTGCCCTAACAGGATTCAGGTACCTGTTTGCAGTTGGATCAGAGGCAGCTAGTAAAGTTTGTTTGGGTGGAAACATCAGCTGGTATGATTGAGGCCACAGGCAGAATCAGCCATGGCAGCCTGGCATTGCAGAGCCACCCCTGACACCCTAAACACGGGGTTCCCCTCCTGAGGCGGGGTCACTCTCCGTGTTAGGAAGCTTGCAACGGGCTCAACATCTGTATCGGAGCAGTACAACCTCTATACTACAGCAGCTGCTCTCTTTGGTGATTGACAGTGCACTGCCTGGTATCCTGGACACTCAGGGGTTAAATTTGGCTCAGCATTCACAGTGAATTGTTACAATATGTTACCAAAGGCCTGGGGAATGGAACACATCATCCCAATTACAGTCTGGGGGTTGTATTTTCAATTGTTGCAGTTTAAAAAGTGATAACATTTTGGAAACTGGTTGAGATGTCTGGGGATGGATCACACTCTCAACAGATGTTATTCATTTCATCCAGGTTGGCACACAAACCGTTTAGCAAGCATGACTAACTATTTCCAGCAAGGAATGTGAATGTGTTCCAGCGCGCTCCCAGACAGAGCTTTCTGCCCTTTATCATGCTTTCTCCCGTCTCCTCTTTCACTCGTTCAGTCCCATGTCTCGCAGTTAGAACACACAACAGACCCTGAAAACAATCACTGAACAACAAGGGTGTCCTCCTCAGCTCAGTGGCGTACACCCTTGTCACTGAGTCGGAAGCGGCAACTTCGAGCCCCACTCCAGACACCAACAAAAATTCCAGGCTGACACTCTCAGTGCACTACTGAGGGAGTGCTGCACTGTTGGACGGTCAGTGCTGAGGGGGTGCTGCACTGTTGGAGGGTCAGTATTGAGGGAGTGCTGCACTGTCGGAGGGTCAGTACTGAGGGAGTGCTGCAGTGTCAGAGGGTCAGTCGTGAGGGAGTGCTGCACTGTTGGGAGGGTATTACCAGGGGGTAGTGCCAAATTTTGAGGTGCAGGAGCTCTAAAACAATGTGTTGGTCATATCATTTCTAAATTTACTGTTATGTTGTTTTCTTATGTATTAATCATTTGAGTACCCAAATGTCAGTAAAACTATGCTTTTTAAGTGAAAAATATTAGTGCCAATAGACATCTTATTTTGAACTATGTGGTATTTTGAATAGCTAGAATTTCATCGTGCAGCAGTTTAATTATTTAATTCAAGCCTATTAAAAACATGAATTAAAGAAAGCTTTACCTACTTTTGATTGGGGGATGGTATATAGAGGGGCCACTGCTTTTTCTGATTAATAACCTAACTTGGGTGTACAGGGCACAATTTCAAAATTTGATGATGATGCAAGACTTGTAAGTATTGTGAACTGTGAGGAGGATAGTGAGAGACTTCAAGAGGAGATGGACAGGCTGGTGGAATTGGCAGACACGTGGCAGGTGAAATTTAATGTAGAGAAGTGTGAAATGATACATTTTGGTCAGAAGAATGAGGAAAGGTGACATAAAATAAAGGGAACAATTCTAAAAGAAATGTAGGAGCAGAGGGACCTGGGTGTATATGCGCATAAATCATTGAAGATGGCAGGGCGGGTTGGGATAACAGTTAATAAATTATACTGAATCCTGCATTTTGTAAATAGGGGCACAGAGTACAAAAGCATTAAGTTATGCACCTTCATAAAATACTGGTTCAGCCTCAATGGGAAGGATGTGAAGGTTTTAGAAAGGGCGCAGAAAAGATTTACAAGAATGGTTCCGAGGGTGAGAAACTTTAGTTATGTGGATGGATTGGAGAAGCTGAGGCTGTTCTCGTTGGACAAGAGAAGATTGAGAGGAGATTTGTTAGAGGTGTTCAAAATCATGAGGGGACTGGATAGAGTGAATGGGGAGAAACTGTTCCCATCGGCAGAAGGTTGTGAACCCTAAGGATTAACAAAAGAACCAGAGGTGATATGAGGAAAAACTTCTTTATGCAACAAGTGGTTCGGATCTGGAATGCACTGTCCGAGAGTGTGATGGAGACAGATTCAATTGCGGTTTTCAAAGGGGAACTGGATAATTATCTGAAGAGGGAAGATTTTACAGGGCTACAGGGAAAAGGTGGAGGAGAGGGGCCAGCTGAGTTGCTGTTGCGGAGAATTGACACAGGGACAATGCGTTGAATGGCCTCCTTCTGTGCTGTAACCACTCTATGATTCTCGTATAGATACATTCAAGGAACTCATAAACACATGAAGAAGGAAGAAGCTGAATGTTACCCGGATAGTATGATCAAGAAGGGTGGGAGGAGACTTTAAATGCAAAGAGAGCCATAGTAATGAGAGATGATCCCCACTCCCCTATATACAGTGAGTGCAGTTTACCCACCATAATAAAGGACTCAGAGCCCATAAAACAAAGTGGTAAATCTTGCAATAAAAACAGAAAATGCTGGACAAACTCGGCAGAGCTCTGAAGAAGACTCATACAGACTTCAAACGTTAACTCTGTTTCCCTCTCCACAGATGCTGCCAGACCTGCTGAGTTTTTCCAGTATTTTCTGTTTCTATTTTGGGTTTCCAGCATCTGCAGTATTTTGCTTTTATCTTAGTGGTAAATCCTTGCTCTAGTTGCAGAGCCTTACCTGAACACACATTTCCCGTTAATTACTCATTGCTTTGATGGTGGTGTTAGGAGGGAAAGTGAAATAATTCAATTGAATTGTTATTATTCTTTTAGTCATTAAACAAACCAATGAGTTATTTTTCAAATGAAAAGATAAAATGTTTGCGATTAAGGTTGTCTGGGAACTTCTGAGTATGAAACACTGAAAAGTGGAGAGTGAGGTTCAGTTTCTTTGCCCTGTTCATCTGCAGCTGCCCCTGTGAAAGGTCTTCAGGATGCTCGCAAAAACTTTTTCTGGCCAAACCCAGAGCACATGTAACTTTTGAAACAGTGTAAAATTGGCGGGAGTAAGAGTGTACAAAAGGTAAAAGGACACGGGTTTAAACATCAGGGCCAGGACTTTACATCTCGCAGGCAGGCAGTGCCCCACCTGATTGAACCTAAAACAGTGCAGGAGGATGCCGGGCGAGTGTCCCAACATCATTCCACACACGTGCAATCCTCAGGTCAGCGGGCGCACACACGGGAGTCGGAGCTACGCCCGCCATCAATTAAAAGGCCATTTAAGGCCATTATAAAGGTAATTGTTCACGATGTTTCCTTGCCTGTCTGATTTCACGCTCGTTGCGTGGGCACAGTGTGCAGACGGGCAGCCCACCCTTTGCAAAACCTCATCCAAGGGCAGGATAAAAAGGGTCAGCAGCATTGCCAGTGTGAGGAGTGAGGAGTTTAGGAAAGAGTTTGCACTGGTTGCTGATTTGAACTTGGCAGCTTCATCTCTGCTCTGAGCTTCAGGCTTAGCATTTCTAGGCTTCGTTTCAGGACTCATTGGTGTCGCCAAAGCCTCCAGAGCATTTCGACCGTGTGGACCCTTCCAGGCACCAGACAGCCTTCCCTTACCCTAGTAATGGGGATTGTGGTCTCCGCTGGAGGCACCTCCTCTGAGGAGGAAGAGAGGGGCAGAAGGGAGAGGAGGCCGGGTGTCCCAGTGCAGCTTCCAGGGGAGGGACCTGTAGGAGGAGAGACGCAGGCACAAGGGGCGCAGGGTCAACAGGTAGTCCAAGGCAGAAGGGGCCACAGAAGATGCCACTATCCTTCTGCCAGGGTTTACAGGCGGCGATGCAGCTACCTCAATGTGTCTGAGGTGCAATACTGAAGGAGGTTCCGCCTCTCAAGGGAGAGCGTGACCTCCATTTGCCAATGATCAGCTCCGACTGTGTGGAGGGACACCCCATGCCAGTGTCTCTGAAGGTCACAGTGGCCCTCAAATTTTATGCCTCTGGCTCTTTCCAGGGGTCAGTGGGGGATCTGTGTGGAGTCTCCCAATCAGCTGTCCACAGCTGCATCAAGCCGGTAACAGAAGCTCTGTTTAGGCAGGTACTGACCTTTATTCTTTACCGTGCGGACGAGACCAGCCAGGCTGAGCGAGCCAGAGGCTTTGCAGCGATTGCTGGATTCCCCTGCGTCCAGCGTGACTACACACATGTGGCCATCAAGGCGCCTGCGGGTGAGCCCAATGCCTTCGTCAACAGGAAGGGCTTCCAATCCACGAACGTGCAGATAGTGTGTGATCACAGGATGCTGATTCTACAAGTCTGTGCAAGCTACCCAGGCAGCTCCCACGATGCTTACATCCTGAGACACTCCCAGGTGCTGGGGCTCTTCAGTGCTCCAGACTGACTGGATGGATGGATGCTGGGTGACAAGGGATATCCCTTGTAAGGGTGGCTTATGACACCTCTCTGCCACCCAAGTACAGAGTCAGAGCAGCATTATAATAGGACTCGTGCCTCCAAAAGGGCGTTGATAGAGAGGTCCGTAGGTCTTATTAAGATTCACTTCCAATGCCTGGACCATTCAGGGGCTGCACTACAATACCCTCCAGAGCGGGTGTCACTGATAGTGGTTGCATGCTGCACTCTCCACAATCTAGCACTGGCAAGGGGGGACCCACAGGAGGAAGAGGATCTTAACACAGCTTCACAAAAAGGGGACCTCACGTTGGCGCACAACCTGCTTGACGTCTCTGCAGGCTCCAATCAGGGCACTCTGGATGATGGCAGCAGCTCATCCATCTCTCTGCCAGTGACCGTGGCATCTGAAGAGGCTGCGATGACCCAGGAGATGCCAGTTGTGGCACTCGCTCCCAGGCAGGAACAGCACAGGCTCCACTGGCCAGAGGACGACCGCCAAGGTCATCAAGGCCAACAAGGCAGCAGAGTCAGCAGCTGTCTCCAATGCCGGTACCAGTGAGGGTTGGGTGGGGGGAGGAATACCAAGACATAGCTCTAACAAAAGTAAGTTTAAGGCACCATGAGCACAAGAAGGACTGGTCACGTGTGATCTTCTGCTGCGTAGTGTTTTGTTTATGTTTCCTGGTTTGGGAATTAAGACCAGGGAAGGTGGTGTTAATTTTTTTGGATTGTCAAAATGAGATAAATTTTATTTTTGTCCTAATAGCCCGAGTATTCTTCACCTTTGTATTTTTTCAGCGTGGGGTATGCCAGTATGTAATGCTGGATGCGAGTGACTCGAAACTTTTTTGCACAATGAAATGAAAGGATCATTTCAGACATCTGGCACGGAGGCAGCAGCCCTGGCATGAGGTGGAAACAGATCTTTGGCAGTCGAGCTGAAGGAGTGTTGAATCAAGGTGTCCCTGGTGTCCCTGCCTCCCTGTAGGTTACTGAGGTCTGCTTCCACGCCCTCAGTGTTCTCCTCACCGTACTCCTCTTCTGACTCACTACTGGACTTATCCTCTGTGACCTGTGAAGCTGTGTTAAGATCCTCTTCCTCCTGTGGGTCCCCCCTTGCCAGTGCTAGATTGTGGAGAGTGCAGCATGCAACCACTATCAGTGACACCCGCTCTGGGGGGTATTGTAGTGCAGCCCTTGAATGGTCCAGGCATTGGAAGTGAATCTTAATAAGACCTACGGACCTCTCTATCAACGCCCTTTTGGAGGCACGAGTCCTATTATAATGCTGCTCTGACTCTGTACTTGGGTGGCAGAGAGGTGTCATAAACCACCCTTACAAGGGATAGCCCTTGTCACCCAGCATCCATCCATCCAGTCAGTCTGGAGCACTGAAGAGCCCCGGCATCTGGGAGTGTCTCAGGATGTAGGCATCGTGGGAGCTGCCTGGGTACCTTGCACACACTTGTAGAATCAGCATCCTGTGATCACACACTATCTGCATGTTCATGGAGTGGAATCCCTTCCTGTTGACGAAGGCATTGGGCTCACCCGCTGGCACCTTGATGGCCACATGTGTGTAGTCACGCTGGACGCAGGGGAATCCAGCAATCGCTGCAAAGCCTCTGGCTCGCTCAGCCTGGCTGGCCTCGTCCGTACGGTAAAGAATAAAGGTCAGTACCTGCCTGAACAGAGCTTCTGTTACCGGCTTGACACAGCTGTGGACCTCCCTGCTTACCATTGATGGACAGGCACCAAGCTGAGTTACTGGTGCCTCATCCATCTGTCACAAAAATATAATAATTCTCATTGTGTTATCAAGATTTACTGTAAAAGTAGGTTAATAGTGGGGTTTGGATAGTTTCCGCGTGTGTGTATGTGTGTGTGGGATTTAATTGAATTGGAGACAGTTGGTCTGGAGGTTTTGACTCATCAAAGGAAGCTAGGTTTGAAATGCTAAATACGTAAACATGGCTGAAGTCTCGGAATGTGAGGTGAGGATTCGCATTTTTTGATAAATCAGGGTAGTTTGAATTTCAAAGAGATGGTAGAATATTACACCTAGCCAGGGAAGCTAGGCCAAGCAGAGCTCTCAAAGGTTACTGACAATATTAGCACCATGAAAAGATTTATATTATGAGAAAAGTAAAGTTCCAAAGACATATGGGAACAATGGGATTTACATTAAATGGGAAAAACAGGTATAAAGGAGAATGAGGCTATGTGTCAGGGACGGCATTGTAAGGTCTATCAGAAGTGTGAAGCGCCTCCACTAGTTGTGCATTGAGCTGCTGTCTACACAAACCGAAGCTGGGAAAAGCTACTTTGAATTCTACTGTCCAGGGTATTGTGTTGAGTTGCCTGGATCTGCTTAAATCCATTTATTTCCGTCGCCTTAACAGGGGTGTAACTGGAATCCAGATTAATTAGGGGTTTTAGGAGTTATTATAATAGGAATTTGTGGACTTGTAGAATGTACTTGAAATCTTTTCTTTTGTTAATAAATGTCCAATAAATCTCTAAAGTCTTGATAGACTTAGCACTACTTAGCATACATCTCGGGAAATAAAATACATATTGCAAAACTGTTGTGACCATGTGATCGAGTTTCCTTCGTGGATTCAATCTGCCTGGCACATGTCATCTGCAGTGTCATAACACCATCTCCCACACTAGCACTGACCACCTGAGGTCATTACCTCTGTGAAGGATTGCAGGTCTGAGCATAACCCCAGGAACCCCTGATTCTGTCCCTGGAGTTGCCTCCTCATGAGAGTTGCCACTCCCTCAATGGAGGAGGCAGTGCGCTCGGCCCTGAGGGTCAATGCAGTGCTCATGCTCCATATGGATTCTTCCATAACAGAGACCATGGCACACATACCCTCATGGATCTCCGCAGATCCTCCTGCATAGCTCGCTGGACATCCAGCATCTGTTGCCTAATGGATGACTCCAGAGGCTCATCATCTGCCTTCAACTGAGCATCGTCCTGGTCTCCAGGAGTCCTCTGGCTGCCGGCGCCCTCGGCACTCTCTGCCTCCGCCTGCTCATCAGGTGAGGATGAAATGCCCTCACCGCTGTGCTCCGACATTCCAGCCGAGGATTTAACAGCCACCGAGGTGCTGGTATCTGCGCTGGCACTTGGTTCAGAGAGTGGGTGTGATGCAGATGCAAATGAAGCCCGATGGTCCTCCAGCATCAGGGGTGGCCCTTCGGGGTGCTGCGATTGAGTGCATGCTGGCGAACCTAAGGGAGAACAACAACATGTCATTAGTTAAAGTCATCGCACTGTCACTGTGCAGGCCAGGCACCCTGGTGAGACCATCCAGATCTGCATCATGGTGCCATCGTCTTTCAATGATCAATGGGGAAACCCCAGGTTTGAGGCTCCCATCAATGAAGAGACTGCACTAAAATGTTTGCACCATTCGAAATGCTCACCTCTGCGCTCTGCACTCTTATCTTTGTCTGACACCCCAAACTCTCTGCGGCCAGCTGACCGAGGTCCCTGGCGCCTCTCCAGTTCCAAGGCCTCCTGCTCAAAACTGAATAGGATTAGGAGATTATGGGGAGCTTCCGCCTGTCCTTGACCTCTCAATGTTGTTATGGGCTGTCTTCTCCTGAAAGGACAGAGGAGCATTGATCAGTCCCCTCTCTACCTGCAGCACCATCGCAGCTTGGCCAACTCCAGCTGAGGAACACCTGGCAGGGCACATCCTAGTCGTGGCCCTCGAGCCACAAGGCACTCGGTCCAAGCAGCCAGCGCTCACCCCCTTGGCCAGCTCCGGCGTCATTGACAGCTGGCACTCAGACTCTAACACCCCTGAGCTCCACAGGGGATGGCCAGACCTTAACACTTCACCACACTGATCCATGCCAACACGGTATTCACCCTTGCTGAGCTCAGCAGCTCCCTAAACCTTTTGCGGCACTGGAACCATGTGCACCACACAACATCCTGGCTGCTGACCAGCGCTGCCACCTCCTCCCAAGATCTTTTTGTCAGGTGCTCTGGCCTCCTCTTTCCATCTCTGGGTACAAGGGTGGCCCTCCTGGCAGCCACTTCCTCCAGGAGGACCGCGAGGCACTCATCCAAAAAGCGAGGGGCTGAGTCTCCACCCGATCTGCCTGGCGTCTCCAGCCACGCTTTGATGCCACAACTTCAGTGTTCACAACACAGAAGATACATTCTTCCCTGGCAGCCTTCAAGGAGCTGCCTGGGCCGTTTTTAAACCGACCACCGGGTGCCTGCCCCTTCCCCACCACTGGGAGGACACGTTTCACGCTGGGCGGGCGTTAATTGGCCAGTTGGTGTGAAACCGCGGTCCGGGGCCTGCTTCCTGACCAGTCCAGGGCCTGCTGATCACACCCACCTGCCAAGGGTAAAATTCAGGCCGAGGTTAAGTAGTTGCATCCTCCTCCCACCACCGACAGGACATATACAAATTGTTTGATACTTGACTCCTAGTCAAGCAGTCTATATTTTGTTTTTGGCAGTTAATGTTTTGCGAATTGTTTTAAAAATGTAAATTGCATTCAGGTTCCCGATCGTTGACATCTTTACTCGCGATGCTCATTTTGGACAGTTATGGATTCTAATTGTTGTAGCCATCCCCCCATTTGGATACTGCTCAGTTAACAAACATGACACCCCGAGAGAAGACATGGCAGTGGGAGCAGGAATTGTTTTCAGCGCTGATGCTCATTGGATTTATATTAATAAACTTTGTATTAATAATGACAATGACTTCAGAACTCTATTCTTCCACCCTTCATTACGATTTTTTGTTCATGTGTTTTATCCTGTTTGGAACTCCTTGTAACTCTTTTCTAGCACAGACCAATTGTAAATTGAAACTGTGAAAAGCAGAAGGTGTTGGCAATTTTTGCAAGTTCCTACTTCTTGGTTTAATAGTCTGAACAAACTCAAAAGAATGACTCAGCAGCTTACCAGTAAATAAACAGTCCAGGAGTCTGAAAAATAATTAATTACTGGGGATTGCTCATCTGTGGTTTAAAATGTGTTTAAAAGGGGTGAGCTGATTCCAAAAGTCTTCCACTTTGTGTCTTTACTGTGCGCCCTTCCATCTTTAAAATAATTCTGTCAATGCTTTTGCGAAATTTACAGTAAACATTTAGTTTTATCTGTGATTTGGTTCATTCCAATGTTAACATTTATGGAACCAAATAATGGTTCATCCTCCCCATTCAACTGAACACCCCTCCAACCTCCTCCCCACACCCCCAATCGCCCCCCTCCCCACCCCACCCCACCCCCTCTCCACCCTCCACTCCCAACTCTGAAGGCGATGCACCAGTGTCATCAGCCAGTGTTTCAGTGGGTACCCCTTATCCCCAAGCAGCCGGTCCTGCAGATGTACAGGTTCCTCGAAAATCTCAGGCACCTGCGAGTGACTCAGGGTCCTTGTTCTTCTGAGGCAGTCCCTCGGGGTCGAGGATGACTTGCCTCCACACTAAAAATGGGTTCTCAGGCGACTGAAGAGTTCAATGAGCGACCTATAGTCTCAGTCACAGGTGGATCAGATGGTGGTCGGGGGAACTGGGTGGGTGAGGTGCCCGGGTTGCCACGTGTTCCTTTCACTGTCGACACTTGGCTTCAGCTCGTCCTTGGCGATGAGACTCAAGGTGTTCAGCTGCTTCCCAGACGCTTTCCCCCCACTTCGGGTGGTCTTGCGCAGGGATTCCCAGATGTTGGTGGGAATGTTGCACTTTCTCAAGGAGGCTTTGAGGGTGTCCTTGAAGTGTTTCCTCTGCCCTCCTGGGGCTCACTCGCCATGTTGAATCTCTGAGTAGAGCGTTTGTTTCTGGCGTCTCGTGTCAGGCTTGTGGACGATGTGGCCCGCCCAGCGGAGCTGATTGAGTGTGGTCAATGCTGCGACGCTGGGGATGTTCCGAGGGAGAAAACTGACGTTGGTGCCTATCCTGCCAATGGATTCACAGGATCTTGCAGAGGCAGCGCTGGTGGCATTTCCCCAGAGTTTTGAGGTGCCTGTTGTACATAGTCCACATCTCTGAACCATACAGGAGGGTGGGCATCACTACTGCTCTATAGAATGTGAGCTTGGTGCCAGGCTTGAGGTCCTCTTCATCAGGCAGCTGAAGTTTGTGCTGGCACACTGACTCAGGATGTAGGAGTCATGGCAACTCCCAGGGTACCGTGCACAAATGTGCAGTATGTGTTTCCGGTGATCACACGCCAGTTGATGGAATGATAACCTTTGCGGTTTATAAACATTAGGGGCTGCTGCCATGGAGCCCGTATAGCCACATGGGTGCAGCCTATTGCCCCCTGCTCTCTAGGGAAGGCTGAGATGGCAGTGAAGTCGGTGAATCTTGCAGCCTGGCTATCTTCATCCAGAGCAAACCTAAAATAATGATGGGTCTTCCTGTAAAGGGCATCTGTGACCTCCTTTATGCATTAATGCGTTGCGGACTGAGAGATGCCACGCAGGTCCCCTGTTTATCCTTGGAATGACCCAGAGCCAAAGAACTTTAGCGTTGTGGTCACCTTCAAAGCCACTGGCAGGGGATACTCTCCAAATCCACATGGTGCTAGGTCTTCATGAAGAATGTGGCATATTCGGGACAAGAGCAGACGTGCTCAGCATTGCCTCTCACTCATTTATAAATATGAGACTCTTCTATGGTAAACCCTAGGTTCGGCAATTCATCTCCATTGTCTGGGTCTCTCCTCCTGACCCTCCTGTTCATATTCTGGCTCCACTTGACCATGTCCCTCAGGTGTGGCTTCCTGCTGGAGCTGTGCTCCGCATTGCCTCTCCCTCCTTCGCCTCCTCCATTACATTAGGACCCTGACAAAGGCAGCATTGAGCCCTGGATCCATATCTGCTTTTGCCTTCTCTCTGAAATGTGACATTGAAAACATTAATGATTCAAGGGGCAAGAAAGTGAAGCTCAGAAGATGACATGTTTGGAGACTGTAAGGGTCCATAGTTTTTCCTGCCCTACTTGCATAGTGGCTGATGCTGCCTTGTCCCTGAGACACTAGCACACACATCGAGGTGACCAAGAGGGCATCACAGATATGTAACATCTTGAACAAAAACAGAATTACCTGGAAAAACTCAGCAGGTCTGGCAGCATCGGCGGAGAAGAAAAGAGTTCACGTTTCGAGTCCTCATGACCCTTCGACAGAACTCAGTTCTGTCGAAGGGTCATGAGGACTCGAAACGTCTGTCGAAGGGTCATGAGGACTCGAAACGTCAACTCTTTTCTTCTCCGCCGATGCTGCCAGACCTGCTGAGTTTTTCCAGGTAATTCTGTTTTTGTTTTGGATTTCAGCATCCACAGTTTTTTTGTTTTTATCTATGTAACATCTTGAGCCCTGTGTAGGATGATAAGGTATAAATGAGATGAGTGACCCAACCCAGCTCTGTGCTCCAATCTCTGATGTGGCATAGTAATGACCAATCAGTTACTCATGGTCAATGTGTGGATGCCCTTTGACCTGTATGAATGCCAATTCGAATGAACACATGACATATCTTCATTGATGGAATGCTGTATATGATGCAGCTGTGTCTCTGTCACTATTATCTGTATTCCCAAATTCCACATTCCTCTGTGTTACTCTTGAGATGCAGCGACTGTGATCTGAAGCCACTGAGTTCTGAGTAGCCCTTTAACAGATTTAATGGAGCCATTGGCTTTCAGTGGCTTCCATCCCGAGGAGGTCTTCCTCCTTTCTCACTAAGCAGACTCACGGTCACTCTTGTGGCATCAACATGTTAGAGGAGGCCCCCAGAAAGGGCCCCTTAGCCCAGACTGTGCTCCTTCCGCACTGTCCCACGATCAGATTCGCTGGTACTTTCGATTTGAGACAGTGCCTTGGCTGCAAGGCAGTGAGATGATGGTTCTCTACTATTACTTTGAAATACAGTTTGATGCTCCCTCTCTCACTGTCGTGTGCCTCATATACACCTGGAACCTCACAATGTGAATGTTCTCCAGCCTCCCCGAGTAACACTGGATCCCCTGGTCGTTGCGGTGGACATTCCTCCCTTCCCTTCCAAGCCCACTGCCTTTGACGTGCCCACGCCCCATGTGGACCTCTACCCTCCCCATCGAGAGGCTGTGTACACCTACCCAGGTGAACCCACCACCTCCACACTCCAACCCTCAGGAGTGCTTCACACACACCCCCCCCCCCCACCCCCGCTTTATTATCTGCTTCCAGTCTACAGGCTGCTGATGCCTCCAGTTGCCATCACCATTCCATCTGCAGCCCAGTACAGAGACAGGCAAGCCCAAGAACAGCCCCGCACACCAAGCTGTGCTTTTTCCCCTCTGGAGCATACAGCCCTTTGCCCCTCCCGGCAGTTGGGCTACACCGTGCGCCCAATGATTCCTCCTGCTTCAGACCCGTTGCCCTCCTGGACTGTCTCCTGTCTCTGGCTTCTGATTATGAGGTCCCTGGGCCGCCTGTACTCTCTGACTCCCGACGGCCCCAGACCAGGGACTTGACTTTCACAGAGTTCCCCATTGCTCTGATGACTAAGGGCTACAGTGACCCCCTCCCAACGCCCACTCCCCCCACCTTCTGAGTCTCCTTGCAACCCACCCTCTTGTGCCTCCCTTTCCCATTCCAGAATCCAGGTGCATTCCCTTCCAGTCAAACATCTGTTAACTCTTTGGCGCCCCCCTTGAATGTCAGCGTTCCAGTTTCCCTTGTCAGCCTACAGCTTCCCACCCCTCGGCCTGTCCTCTGCCTCCCATTGTTCCTCATCCTCCTCCTTGCCCCTCTGCCTTCCGCCCCCTGACAGCCCTTGCGCAGCCTTCCTTCCTCATTGACCCCGCTGTGTTCATCATCCCCTCATAACCCACCTCTGGTTGAAGTGCCTGTTTCTGAAAGTGGAGCTCTGCCTGGTCTCAGCCACCGGGACAGGGAGACCCCTGCACTCCCCAACTCGCCACGGTACTGGTCAGGGTGTGAAAGTGGGGCACTGCAGGAGTGCCACAGCGCAGCAGTGTGCTCCTGGACAACGTAGGCAAAGAGCAGGGACAGGCCAACCCTACAGCCCCACTGGCATTCATTTCAACAAGACCAGTGTGGGACGAAGCAGGGTGGGCTTTGTATGCTGCAGTCCCCTCGCATTTATGGGCCTGCTGAGGACTGGTGCGTGCAGGCCTTCCCTTTCCAAACAGGTTTGAGGCTGACGTGATTTTCTGAAAGATTATAAGGCATCACGAGATTGTGGTGAGCAGCAGTTTGAATGAGCATTCATGAGATGGTAATGAAAGCAAATGGCAGTCATGCCCACTGGGCAGCAGGGTAACCAACCCGGTATTAAACCATCATCGGCAGAATCACAAACTACTTTCACAGCTGCAGGTGTCCAACTTTTTGCTTGGAGCTGGATTATCTGCTCAGCCAGGCCAAAACCCACGGCAGGAAGGATGGGAAAATTCCGCCCATCGTCTCCCACGCACACACACACACACACACACACACACACACACTATCTCTCACACTGACACACACACACACACACACACACACATTATCTCTCACACTGACACACACACACACACACACACATTATCTCTCACACTGACACACACACACACACACACACACACACACATTATCTCTCACACTGACACACACACACATACGCACACACACGCTATCTCTCACACTGACACACACACACTATCTCTCACACTGACACACACACTATCTGTCACACTGACACACACACTATCTCTCTTACACTGACACACACACACTATCTCTCACACTGACGCACACACACTATCTCTCTCACACTGACACACACGCACTATCTCTCACACTGACACACGCACTATCTCTCTTACACTGACACACACACACTATCTCTTACACTGACACACACACACACCATCTCTCACACTGACACACACACACTATCTCTCAGACTTACACACACACTATCTCTCTCACACTGACACACACACACTATCTCTCACACTGACACACGCACTATCTCTCTTACACTGACACACACACACTATCTCTCTCACACTGACATACACACTATCTCTCTTACACTAACACACACACACTATATCTCACACTGACACACGCACGCCATCCCTCACACTGACACACACTATCCCTCTTAGACTGACACAAACACACACTATCTCCCTTACACTGACACACACACTAACTCTCTTACACTGACACACACACACTATCTATCTTACACTGACATACACACACCATCTCTCACACTGACACACACACAATATCTCTCACACTGACACACACACCATCTCTCACACTGACACACACACTATGTCTCTCACACTGACACACACTATATCTCACACTGACACACACACCATCTCTCACACTGACACACACATTATCTCTCACACTAACAGACACACACACCACCTCTAACACTGACACACACACACAGACACATATGCTATCTCTCACACTGACACACACACACTATCTCTCACACTGACACACACACACACACTATCTCTCACACTGACACACACACTATCTCTCTCACACTGACACACACACTATCTCTCTTACACTAACACACACTATCTCTCACACTGACACACGCATGCCATCTCTCACACTGACACACGCTATCTCTCTTAGACTGACACACACTCTATCTCTCACACTGACACACACACTATCTCTCTCACACTGACACACACACTATCTCTCTTACACTAACACAAATGCCAAATCTCACACTGACACACACACACCACCTCTCACACTGACACACACACACACTATCTCTCACACTGACACACACACTATCTCTCTCACACTGACACACACACTATCTCTCTTACACTGACACACACACTATCTCACACTTACACACACACTATCTCTCACGCTGACACACACACTATCTCTCTTACGCTGACACACAAACACTATCTCTCACACTGACACACACACACTATCTCTCTTACCCGACACACACACACTATCTCTCACACTGACACACACACCATCTCTCACACTGACACACACACTATCTCTCTTACACTGACATACACACCATCTCTCACACTTACACACACACACTATCTCTCACACTGACACACACACTATCTCTCACACTGACGCACACAGACTATCTCTCACACTGACACATACACCATCTCTCACACTGACACATACACTCTGCCTCTCACACTGACACACTCACACTATCTCTCACACTGACACACACACTATCTCTCACACTGACACACACTCTGCCTCTCACACTGACACACATACTATCTCTCTCACACTGACACACACACAGTGCTTTTCACACTGACACACACACTATCACTCTTACATTGACACACACACGCCATCTCTCACACTGACACACACTATTTCTCTTACACTGACATACACACACTATCTCTCACACTGACACACACACTATCTTACACTGACACACACACACTATCCCTCTTACACTGACACACACACATTATCTCACACACTGACACACACACCATCTCTCTTACACTGACACACACACCATCTCTCACACTGACACACACACCATCTCTCACACTGACACACACACTCTGCCTCTCACACTGACACACACACTATCTCTCACACTGACACACACTCTATCTCTCTTACACTAACACACACACTATATCTCACACTGACACACACATGCCATTTCTCACAATGAGACACACTATCTCTCTTAGACTAGCACACACATACTATCTCTCTTACACTGACACACACATGCCATTTTTCACACTGACACACATTATGTCTCTTACACTGACACACACATGCCATCTCTCACACTGACACACACACTATCTCTCTTACACTGACACACACACACTCTCTCACATTGACACACACTATCCCTCTTACACTGACACACACACTATCTCACACACTGACACACATACTATCTCTCTTACACTGACACACACACACACACCATCTCTCACACTGACACACACACTATCTCTCACACTGACACACACACTATCTCTCTTACCCGACACACAAACACTATCTCTCACATTGACACACACACTATCTCTCACACTGACACACACACAATCTCTCACACTGACACACACACTATCTCTCACACTGACACACACACACTATCTCTCACACTGACACACACACCATCTCTCACACTGACACACACACTATCTCTCTTACACTGACATACACACCATCCTTCACACTTACACACACACACACCATCTCTCACACTGACACACACACTATCTCTCTTACACTGACACACACACACTATCTCTCACACTGACACACACCATCTCTCACACTGACAAGCACACTATCTCTCTCACACTGACACACACACACTATCTCTCTTACCTGACACACAAACACTATCTCTCACACTGACACACACACTATCTCTCACACTGACACACACCCCATCTCTCACACTGACACACACACTATCTCTCACACTGACACACACACTATCTCTCACACTTACACACACACACACTATCTCTCACACTGACACACACCATCTCTCACACTGACAAGCACACTATCTCTCTTACACTGACATACACACCATCTCTCACACTTACATACACACACTATCTCTCACACTGACACACACACACTATCTCTCACACTGACACATACACCATCTCTCACGCTGACACACACACTCTGCCTCTCACACTGACACACACACTATCTCTCACACTGACACACACTCTGCCTCTCACACTGACACACACACTATCTCTCTCACACTGACACACACTATCTCTCACACTGACACACACACTATCTCTCTTACACTGACACACACACTATCTCTCTTACACTGACACACACACGCCATCTCTCATACTGACACACACTATCTCTCTTACACTGACACACATACACTATCTCTCACACTGACACACACACTATCTTACACTGACACACACACTATCTATCTTACACTGACACACACACACCATCTCTCACACTGACACACACACTATCTCTCTTACACTGACACACACACTATCCCTCTTACACTGACACACACACACTATCTCATACACTGATGCACACACCATCTCTATTACACTAACACACACACACCATCTCTCACACTGACACACACACTATCTATCTTACACTGACACACACACACCATCTCTTACACTGACACACACACTATCTCTCTCACACTGACAGACACTATCCCTCTTACACTGACACACACACTATCTCACACACTGACACACATACCATCTCTCACACTGACACACACACTATCTCTCACACCGATACACACCCTATCTCTCTTACATTGACACACAGACACTATCTCTCACACTGACACACACACTGGCTCTTACACTGACACACACACAGTATCTCTCTCACACTGACACACACACTCTGCCTCTCACACTGACACACACACTATCTCTCACACTGACACACACACTATCTCTCACACTGACACACACACACTATCTCTCACACTGACACATACACCATCTCTCACACTGACACACACACTCTGCCTCTCACACTGGCACACTCACACTATCTCTCACACTGACACACACACTATCATCTCTCACATTGACACACACACTCTGCCTCTCACACTGACACACACACTATTTCTCTTACACAAACACACACACACACACGCACACACACACACACACACGCACACACACACACACACACACACACACACACACACACACACACACACACACACACACACACACAAGCATGCGCAGCAAAATTTTGCACTCGGTGTGTGGACACAGGCCTGATCCGCTCAAGTGTGAGACAGTGTGTGATGATGTTGGGTCAGTACCCTGATGTCATCGTGCACCCGCACGATATTTTGGTCAATTAAGAGGCCTATTAAGGCCAATAAAGTAGCAATTAACTGAGATTTTTCGTTGCCCGTCCAACATTACAGTTGGCGAGCGAGTGAATTGGTCAGGGGGCCTGTTCAATTTTCAGGAAAACTCATCCACGGGTTGGATGAGGTATCCGATATTCATTAACAAAGAATAATAATGTTTGGACAGAATTTTCTTCCAGCATATTTTCCAGTGACTGATTCTGATGCGTGGGCACTTTTTCTCAGTTTTTAATATTTTTTGCATTTAAATTCCTCAGCTCCAAGAGACAGCTGTCTGCCTTCAGGGAGCATTCATTCCACTCTCCCCCCGCGCCCACACTTATGTCCGCGCTCACACTCCTCCCACCATAGCAGCGCTGAGCCTTTCACGCTGGCTGGCCTTTAATTGGCTCGGTAACGTGAAATCATGGTCGGTGGCCAATCGCAGGCACTCGCCGAACTTAACATTCTGCCCAGTGTGTATGTCAGTGTGAGAGGCAGTGCGTCAGTGTGAGAGAGATAGTGTGAGTCAGTGTGAGAGGCAGAGTGTGTGTGTCAGTGTGTGAGAGATAGTGTGAGAGGCAGAGTGTGTGTGTCAGTCTGTGAAAGGCAGAGTGTGTGTTAGTGTGAGAGGCAGATTGTGTGTGTCAGTGTGGTAGACAGAGAGTGTGTGTCAGTGTGAGAGGCAGAGTGTGTGTGTCAGTGTGTGAGAGGCAGAGTGTGTGTGTCAGTGTGAGAAAGGTAGTGTGTGTGTCAGTGTGAGAGGCAGAGTGTGTGTGTCAGTGTGAGAGAGATAGTGTGTGAGGCAGACTGTATGTGTCAGTGTGAGAGGCAGAGTGTGTGTTAGTGTGAGAGGCAGAGTGTGTGTCTGTGTGAGAGGCAGAATGTGTGTGTCAGTGTGGTAGACAGAGAGTGTGTGTCAGTGTGAGAGGCAGAGTGTGTGTGTCAGTGTGTGAGAGGCAGAGTGTGTGTGTCAGTGTGAGAAAGGTAGTGTGTGTGTCAGTGTGAGAGACAGAGTGTGTGTCAGTGTGAGAGAGATAGTGCATGTCAGTGTGAGAGGCAAAGTGTGTGTGTCAGTGTGTGAGAGATAGTGTGTGTGTCAGTGTGAGAGATAATGTGTGTGTGTCAGTGTGAGAGAGATAGTGTGAGAGGCAAAGTGTGTGTGTCAGTGTGTGAAAGGCAGAGTGTGTGTGTCAGTGAGAGAGGCAGAGTGTGTGTGTCAGTGTGTGAGGCAGACTGTGTATGTCAGTGTGTGAGACAGAGTGTGTGTTAATGTGAGAGGCAGAGAGTGTGTGTCAGTGTGAGAGGCAGAGTGTGTGTGTCAGTGTGAAAGGCAGAGTGTGTGTGTCAGTGTGTGAGACAGAGTGTGTGTCAGTGTGAGAGGCAGAGTGTGTGTGTCAGTGTGTGAGACAGAGAGTGTGTGTCAGTGTGAGAGGCAGAGTGTGTGTGTCAGTGTGAGAGGCAGAGTGTGCGTGTCACTGTGAGAGGCAGAGTGTGTGTGTCAGTGTGTGAGACAGAGAGTGTGTCAGTGTGAGAGGCAGAGTGTGTGTCAGTGTGAGAGGCAGAGTGTGTGTCAGTGTAAGAGGTAGAGTGTGTGTGTCAGTGTGAGAGGCAATGTGTGTGTCAGTGTGAGAGGCAGAGTGTGTGTCAGTGTGAGAGGCAGAGTGTGTGTGTCAGTGTGTGAGACAGAGAGTGTGTCAGTGTGAGAGACAGAGAGTGCGTGTGTCAGTGTGAGAGGCAGAGTGTGTGTCACTGTGAGAGGCAGAGTGTGTGTGTCAGTGTGTGAGACAGAGAGTGTGTCAGTGTGAGAGGCAGAGTGTGTGTGTCAGTGTGTGAGACAGAGAGTGTGTCAGTGTGAGAGGCAGAGTGTGTGTGTCAGTGTGTGAGACAGAGAGTGTGTCAGTGTGAGAGGCAGAGTGTGTGTCAGTGTGAGAGGCAGAGTGTGTGTCAGTGTAAGAGGTAGAGTGTGTGTGTCAGTGTGAGAGGCAATGTGTCTGTCAGTGTGAGAGGCAGAGTGTGTGTCAGTGTGAGAGGCAGAGTGTGTGTGTCAGTGTGTGAGACAGAGAGTGCGTGTCTGTGTGAGAGGCAGAGTGTGTGTGTCAGTGTGAGAGGCAGAGTGTGTGTGTCAGTGTGTGAGACAGAGAGTGCGTGTCTGTGTGAGAGGCAGAGTGTGTGTGTCAGTGTGAGAGGCAGAGTGTGTGTGTCAGTGTGTGAGACAGAGAGTGTGTGTCAGTGTCAGAGACAGAGTGTGTGTGTCAGTGTGTGAGAGGCAGAGTGTGTGTCAGTGTGTGAGACAGAGTGTGTGTGTCAGTGTGTGAGACAGAGAGTGTGTGTCAGTGTGAGAGGCAGAGTGTGTGTGTCAATGTGAGAGGCAGAGTGTGTGTATCAGTGTGTGAGACAGAGTGTGTGTGTCAGTGTGAGAGGCAGAGAGTGTGTGTCAGTGTGTGAGACAGAGTGTGTCAGTGTTTTCAGTTTGAAGGGCAGGCGCGGTCCGCAGGCCTGGGATTGGCCGGGAGAGGGGGCGGTGCCCACGAACGGCCCATGACCGCGATTTGACATTGGCCAGTTAAAGCCTGCCCAGTGTGAAACACGGCTCCTGACTGGTTGGGAAGGGCCGAGCGGGGGTGGGGGTCCAATGGCCACCCAGTGGTCAGTTTAAAAACGGCCCAGGCAGCCCCCGGAAAGCTGGCGGGGAAGGACATCTCTCCTGTCTCTCATTACCTGACATCATGGAGTCAAGTGCAGCTGGACACGGCAGGCGGGAGGGCAGGTTGGGTGGGTACTCGGCCACCCACTTTTCGGATGAGTGCCTCACAGTCCTCCTGGAGGAGGTGGCTGCCAGGAGGGACACCCTTGTACCCAGAGATGGGAGGAGGAGGCACCGCATCTCACAAAGAGAGCATGGGCAGAGGTTGCAGCGCTGGTTAGCAACTGAGGTGGTGCAGCTGGGGTTGGCCAGGTAGATGTGGATGGTGCTGCAGGTAGAGAAGGGACTAATGTCCTCTCAGGAGAAGACGCGCCATAACCAATTGGAGAGGTCGCGTACAGGCGGAGACCTGCCCATCCTGCTGCTGCTCTCCCGGTTCGAGCAGGACACCCTGGGGCTGGAGAGCCGACACGCTCCCCGTGCAATCGGGCGTGGGGAGGCCGGGGTGTCACTTGAAGGTAAGAGCTCAGTGCACAGGGGGGAGAGTATCAGATTGTGCTGATACCATTCTAGTGCAGTCTCTTCACTGATGGGGGCCTCAAACCTGGATTCTCCATTGATCATTGAAAGATGATGGCACCATGATGTAGATCTCCATTGTCTCACCAGGGTGCCTGGCCTGCACAGTGACAGTGACTTAAATTAATGACATGTGCTTGTTTTCCTTTTTAGTTTCGCCAGCACACACTCGCTCTCTGGGCCCCGAAGGGCCACCCCTGACGCCAGAGGACCACCGGACTTCATTTGCACCTTCGTCACATTCGCTTTCTGAACCAGGCACTAGCGCAGATACCAGTGCCTCAGTGGGCAATAGATCGGTGGCTAGAATGTCTGTGCACATTGATGAGGGCACTTCACCCTCGCTTGAGGTGTAGACAGAGGCAGAGAGTGCCGAGGGCGCCAGCAGTTGGAGGACTGCTGGGGAACCAGGACGATGCTCAGTCGAAGGCAGATGATGAGTCCCTGGAGTCGTCCATTAAGCGGCAGATGCTGAATGTCCAGTGGGAGGATCTGGCGGAGACCCATGAAGGTCCTCGTGCCATGGTCTCTGTTGTGAAGGAGTCCATGTGGAGCATGAGCACTGCGTTGACCCTCATGGCTGAGAGCACTGCCCCCATTGAGAGAGTGGCGATTCATGGAGAGGCAGCTCCAGGGACAGAATGAGGAGTTCCTGGGGTTGCGCTCGGACCTGCAGCCCTCACACAGGCAATGACCTCAGGTAGTCAGTGCCAGTGTGGGAGATGGATGAGGCACCCAGTATCCCAGCTCAATGCCCGTCCATCAATGATGAGCAGGGAGGCCCAGAGCAATCTCACGTTGGTGCACAAGCTGCTTGTAACCTCTGCAGACTCGTCTCAGGACACTCTGGATGATGGCAGTCTCTCCTCCATCGCTCTGCCAGTGACATGGCACCTGATGAGGCTGTGGTGATTGGGGAGATGCCAGCCGTGGCACTGGCTGCTCCCTCCCAGCTGGGGACAGCACAGGCTCCACTGGCCAGAGGACGACCACCAAGGTCGTCAAGGCCAACAAGACAGCGGAGTCAGCAGCTGCCTCCAATACCGCTGGCAGCGAGGGGGGTAGGGAGGGAGTGCGGCACCAAGATGCAGCGCTCGCAAACATAAGTTTAAGCACCACGAGCACAAGAGGGACTGTTCACGGGTGATCTTCTATTCAGTTGTGTTTGGTTCATATGTCAACTTGTGTGGACATCACCACCAGTAATGGTCATGTCAATGTGATCTGAACGTGACAATAACATTAAATTTGCTTTTGTTGTAATGGCCTGAGTATGCTGCACCTTTTATTTGGTGCAGGCTACCCCAGTCTATAATGCTGGACGTGAGTGGCTCTAAACTTCATTGCACAGGCACTGAATGGCCTTTGGGTTCACATGACAGGGGCATTTCGGACATCCAGGATAGAGGCAGCAGCCCTGGTTTGAGATGGGAGCGGTTATTTGGCAGCCTAGCTGAAGGAGCGTTGGATCAAGGCGTCCCTGGTGTCCCTGCTTCCCCGGAGGTTACCAAGGTCTGCCTCCATACCCTCGCGTCTCCTCACCATGCTCCTCTTCTGTCTCACTACTGGATTTATCCTCTGTGGCCTGTGCAGCTGCCTCAAGATCCTCTTCCTCCAGTGGGTACCCCCTTGTCAGTGCCAGATTGTGGAGAGTGCAGCATGTAACCACGATCAGTGACACCCGCTCTGGGGGTATTGTAGTGCTCCCCCTGAACGGTCCAGGCATCGGAAGCAAATACTCAGAAGACCTATAGTACTTTCTACACCTTGGACTACCTGCAGGCCCTGTGCCCCTTGTGTCTGCGCCTCTCCTCCCACAAGTTCCTCCCCTGAAAGCTGCACTGGGACACCCGGCCTCCTCTCCCTTCTGCCTCTCTCTCCTCCTCAGAGGAGGTGCCAACAGTGAAGACCACAATCCCCATTCCAAGGATCATGAAGGCTGTCTGATACCTGGAAGGCTCCACACGGTCTGAATCCTCCCAGGTATTTTGAGACTCCAAGAAGACCTGAAATGAAGCCTGGAAATGCTAACAATGAAGCCTCGAACAGAGATGAAGCTGCCAAGTACTAACAAGTCACCAACAGCAAACTATCTACCAAACTCCTCACTACTCACACTGGCAATGCTGCTGACCCTTTTTATCCTGCCCATGGATCTCTTGCACTGATACACACACGCGCACACACACACACACACACACACACACACACACACACACACACACACACACACACACACACACACACACACACACACACACACACACACACACTCTATCTCTGACACTGACACACACACACACTATCTCTGACACTGACTCACAACACACTATCTCTGACACTGACACACACACACAATCTCTCACACTGACACACACACACACTATCTCTGACACTGACTCACAACACACTATCTCTGACACTGACACACACACAAACACACACACACATACACACACACACACACTATCTCTGACACTGACACACACACACACACTATCTCTGACACACACACACACACACACACTATCTCTGACACTGACACACACACACACACACACACACACACTATCTCTGACACACACACACACACTCACACTATCTCTGACACTGACACACACACACACACACACACACACACACTATCTCTGACACTGACACACACACACACACTATCTCTGACACTCACACACACACACACACAATCTCTCACACTGACACACACACACACTACTATCTCTCACACTGACACACACATATTATCTCTCACACTGACACACACACACACACACACACACACACTCTCTCCTTGAGAAATTACAAGCACTGGGGGATTGGGAGGGAGCTGATGAGAGTTTTTGAGGTGACTGGACCCTGTGGTTGTTGCTGGTGTCTTTGACTCAGAAGAGCTTCTGTTCTATATGTGGGAGGGTATGATAGAAACACTGGCCCCTCTGATGTGCTTTGTAGGCCATCACTGAACTGGAACCAACATCAAATCCTCCCAGCTGGAAATTGTCCCATCTCAACTGTATTCCTGATCACTGCCCTGACTGAGGAATCCGAGCATTTGACAGGAGATTTTGGGGGTGTTTTGTTGACATTTTTAACCTGCAGGACGTTCAGTTCCGGATATTTTCGGCCAGAGTTTAAAATCACTTTGATGATTATTTTTTCTGCTTTTATTCTGAGCTGACAGAGATGAGTCATATTGTAGCAGGGTGCTTCTATAGATGGCAGCGGTTGAGTTAGTTACTTAAATTTTATCTCTACATTTCCTGCACAAATATAACAACAACAAACACCATCACAATCGCTTCCTGTTCTGTTTAATGCCACTTTACGTCATGTCTGAGGATTTAATACTTTAATAGATTGAATTCTTTGGCCAGGGTGCAGAGTCACATCTCATTTCCCCCAGTTTAAATTTTGAGCTAACACAGTATCCTGGGAGACTCACTAGACCTGGAAAATTACTGCAGATGCTGGAAACCTGAAATATAAACAAAAAAATACAGGAAATACTCAGCAGGTCAGGCAGTATCTGTGGAGAGGGAAACAGAGTTAACATTTCAAGGGATGAGCTTTAGTCAGAACTGGTAAAAGTTAGAGTTGTAACAAGTTTCATGCCAGTACAGAGATAGAAACATAGAAACTAGGAGCAGGAGTAGGCCATTCGGCCCTTTGAGCCTGCTCCGCCATTCAATATGATCATGGCTGATCAGCCAACTCAATAGCCTGCTCCCGCTTTCTCCCCATACCCTTTGATCCCTTTTGCCCCAAGAGCTATATCTGACTTCTTCTTGAAAACATACAATGTTTTGGTCTCAACTACTTTCTGTGGTAGCAAATTCCACAGGCTCACCACTCTCTGGATGAAGAAATTTCTCCCCATCTCAGTCCTAAATGGTCTACCCCATATCCTCAGACTGGTTCTGGACTCCCCCACCATTGGGAACATCCTTCCTGCATCTCCCCGTCTAGTCTTGTCAGAATTTTATAGGTTTCTATGAGATCCCCCCTCATTCTTCTGAACTCCAGTGAATATAAACCTAACCGACTCAATCTCTCCTCATATGTCAGTCCCGCCTTCCCAGGAATCAGGCAGGTAAACCTTCGCTGCACTCCCTCTATAGCAAGAACATCCTTCTTCAGATAAGGAGACCAAAACTGCATACAATATTCCAGGTGTGGTCTCACCAAGGCCCTGTACAATTGCAGCAAGACATCCCTGCTCCTGTACTCGAATCCTCTGGCTATGAAGGCCAACATACCATTTGCCTTCTTTATCGCCTGCTGAACCTGTACACTTCAGGGACTGGTGTACGAGGACACCCAGGTCTTGTTGCACATTCCCCTCTCTCAATATATAGACATTCAGATAATAATCTGCATTCCTGGTTTTGCTACCAAAATGGATAACCTCACACTTATCCACATTATACTGCATCTGCCATGCATTTGCCCACTCACTCAGCTTGTCCAAATCACACATAGGGAGCGGGAGGGGAGGAATGAGTTAAAGGGAAGGTCGTTGATAGGGTGGAAAATAGAAGAGATTAACTGACAAAGAGGATGATGCTGCAAGGAAAACGGAGATGGGAACAGAACAAAAAAAGAAGCAAAAGATGCGCCTAGAGGAGGTGTAGAGTCAAGGAGGATTAGAAAAATAGCATATTATTTAAATGGAGGGAGATTGCAGAACTCGGTGGTACAGAGGGATCTGGGTGTCCTGGTATGTGAATCACAAAAAGTTGGTATCAGGTAAAGCAAGTGATTAGGAAGGCAAATGGAATGTTGTCATTCATAGCAAGGGGAATGGAATATAAAAGTGCGGAAGTTTTACTGCAGCTGTACAGGGCCTTGGTGAGACCACATCTGGAATACTGTGTACAGTTTGGTCTCTTTATTTGAAAAAGTATGCAACTGCATCCGAATCAGAGAGGGTTCACTCGACTCATTCCTGGGGTGAAGGGGCTTATCTTATGGAGAAAGGTTGAACAGGTTGGGCTTATACCCATTGGAGTTCAGAAGAATGAGAGGTGATCTTATTGAATGGTAAAATCCTGTGGAGATTTGATAGGGTGGATAGCAGAAGGATGTTTCCTTTTGTGGGGGAGACTAGAACTTGGTGACACCAGTTTAAGAATAAGAGGTCTCCCTTTTAAGACAGAGATGAGGAGAAACTTTTCTACCCCAAAAACTAGTGAAGGCTGGGTCTTTGAATTTATTTAAGGCAGAGTTAGACAGATTTTTATTAGGCGAGGGAGTCAAGGGTTATAGGAGCAAACAGGAAACTGGAGCTGAGATCTTATCAGCCATGATCTTATTTAGTGATGCAGTAGTCTCAAAGGGCTGAATGGCCTACTGATGCTCCTATGTTCCTATGTAAAGGGATAAAGCAGAACATCACATCCCTGAAACAGGAACTCTGATACTCTCTCCACCGATGCTGCCAAACCTGATGATTTTTTTCCAGCATCTCTGCTTTTTGTCCCTTTTAATAAAGCTGCACTGTCAGCGGTCAATGCTGAGGGAGTGCTGCACTGTCGGAGGGTCAGTGCTGAGGGAGTGCTGCACTGTCGGAGAGTCAGTACTGAGGGAGTGCTGCACTGTCAGGGGTCAGTACTGAGGGAGTGCTGCACTGTCAAGGATCAGTACTGAGGGAGTGCTGCACTGTCAGTGGTCAGTACCATCATCTGTTCTGATGATGCTACCTTCAAAAACAGTTCCTGTGACATGTCCTCCTTCTTCCTTAACCGAGGTTTTCCACCCACGGTCGTTGACAGGGCCCTCAACTGTGTCCGGCCCATCTCCTGCACATCCGCCCTCACGCCTTCTCCTCCCTCCCAGAAACATGATAGGGTCCCCCTTGTCCTCACTTATCACCCCACCAGCCTCCACATTCAAAGGATCATCCTCCGCCATTTCCGCCAACTCCAGCATGATGCCACCACCAAACACATCTTCCCTTCACCCCTCCGGCGGCATTCCGTTGCGGTCATTCCCTCCGGGACACCCTCGTCCACTCCTCCATCACCCCCTAGTCCTCAACTCCCACCTATGGCACCTCCCCATGCCCACGCAAAAGATGTAACACCTGCCCCTTCACTTCCTCTCTCCTCACCGTCCAAGGGCCCAAACACTCCTTTCAAGTGAAGCAGCATTTCACTTGCATTTCCCCCAACTTAGTCTACTGCATTTGTTGCTCCCAATGTGGTCTCCTCTACATTGGAGAGACTAAAAGTAACCTGGGCGACCGCTTTGCAGAACACCTGCGGTCTGTCCGCAAGAAAGACCCAAACCTCCCTGTTGCTTGCCATTTTAACACTCCACCCTGCTCTCTTGCCCACATGTCTGTCCTTGGCTTGCTGCATTGTTCCAGTGAAGCCCAACGCAAACTGGAGGAACAGCACCTCATCTTCCGACTAGGCACTTTACAGCCTTCCGGACTGAATATTGAATTCAACAACTTTAGGGCTTGAGCTCCCTCCTCCATCCCCACCCCCTTTCTGTTTCTTCCCCCTTCCTTTTGTTTTTTTCCAATAATTTATATATATTTTTCTTTCCCCACCTATTTCCATTATTTTTAAATCTTTTATGCCCCCCCACCCCCACTAGAGCTGTACCTTGAGTGCCCTACTATCCATTTTTAATTAGCATATTCGTTTACATAATATCACCAACTTCAACACCTCTGTGTTCTTTTGTCTGTGACATCTTTTGATGATCTGCTCCTATCACTGCTTGCGTGTCCCTACAACCACAACCCCCCCTCCACTTCTCTCCTCGCCCCCCCAACCCCCACACGCCACCCCCCAAACCCCCCCCACCCACCCCCCAACTTTAATCCAGCTTATATTTCACCCCTCTCCTTGGATTCACCTAGTTCTGTTGAAGGGTCATGAGGACTCAAAACGTCAACTCTTTTCTTCTCTGCCGATGCTGCCAGACCTGCTGAGTTTTTCCAGGTAATTCTGTTTTTGTTCTGAGGGAGTACTGCACTGTCGGAGGGTTAGTACTGAGGGAGCACTGCACTGATGGAGGGTCAGTGCTGAGGGAATGCTGCACTGTCGGAGGGTCAGTACTGAGGGAATGCTGCACTGTCGGAGAGTCAGTATTGAGGGAGCGCTGCACTGTTGGAGGATCAGTACTGAGGGAGTGCTGCACTGTCAGAGGGTCAGTGTTGAGGGAGTGCTGCACCGTCGGAGGATCGGCACTGGTAGAATTCTGCACTGTTGGAGGGTCAGTACTGAGGGGATTCTACAATGTCACTTTATTGGTGACTATTTATAGTCCCCATTTTGGCAAGATCTTAACTTGAAACTGTTCTCTTGCGCAGAATGATAATTGGGTCATTTTTTTATCCTATCAAACAATTTCATAGATTTCTCTCAGGTCACTCTCAGTCTTCTCTCTTCTAGAGGAACAGACTGCTGTCTGTTCTCGAAGAGAGATCCCTAGGAAAAGGCTGCATCCACACTGCTGGAATCAGGGGCACACAAATATCGGCAGCAGTATAACTCCGATCAGATGCTTGGGTACATTAAGATAAGGCAGTTTGCACAGTTCTTCCATGTCATACATGGGGTGCCCTCACTCTAGTTGGTGTTTACTCTGTCCACTGAACAAGAGAGCTGGGGCTCTCTTCCGTAAAGCAGTGAAGGCTGAGGGGTGACCTGATTGAGGTTTTTAAAATTATGAAAATGTTCTTAGAAACATTTAAAAATAGAAGCAGGAGAAAGTCATTTGGCCCTTCGAGCCTGTTCAGCCATTCAATATGATCACGGCTGATCCTCTCTCTCCACACCGTACTCCCACGCTCTCCCCATACCCCTTGATGCCTTTAAAGTCCAGAAATCTATCTATTTCTTTCTTAGATATATTCAGTGACTTGGCTTCCATGACCTCCTGTGATAGAGAATTCCACAGGTTCACCACCTCTGAGTGGAGAAGTTTCTCCTCATCTCAGTCCTAAATGCCCTACCCCATATCCTGAGGATGTGAATGTTCGATAGGGTAGACTTGGAGAAGATATTACCTTGTGGAGGAGACCAGAATTAGGGACCATAAATATAAGACAGTCACTAATAAACGCAGCAGGGAATTCAAGGGAAACTTCTTTAACCAGAGAACGGTGAGAACGTGGATCTCGCCACCATGGGGAGTGGTTGAGGTGAATGAAATAAATACATTTAAAGGGAAGCTTGTTAAACATGAGGAGAAAGGAATAGAAGGGTATGATGGAATGCTAAAAATATTCAGCAGGTCAGGCAGCATCTGTGGAGAGAGAAACAGAATTAACGTTTCAGGTTGATGACCCTTCATCAGAAGGATATGCTGATGGGGTGAGGTTAACAGGGGTGGGAAGAGGCTCGTTGGAGCAGCAAGTTAGGTCAAATGGCCTGTACCTTTGCTCTGAATAACCCCAGACCAGTACCGAAGCTTCACTTTAAAACTGTCCACCTGCTCTGTGCATCATTGGTGAACAGAGATTCTCCCTGTCACAAAGAATTTAGTGGGGTTAAATGCTGCAATAGCAGTGGCTGTGGTATAACTGCAGTCCAAAGCATCTGGCAAGCTACCAGAACTCTGCCGACTGTGGATAACAAACAGCACCAGTGTCTGTGTCTATACAGGGCCCATTCTACATTAGCTTAAGGCACACAGACCCATTCAAATTTTCAGGAGCATTACCTTCTGCTTTCCTCTGTGTCACATCCATGAGTCTACACAGCAACCTTCAGGGGCCTGATCGATTGTTAATGTCTGGTGCTGATGGAAGGAGAGATATTTACCCAACGCAGTCCTAAATCCACCAAACATAAAGATTTCCTGTGTTAACCCCCACATTCCAGTGACTAATACTGTTGTGTATCTTGTGGCCAATGCTTCCTTGTCATTAGAATGGAGCTTCCACCCACTCACTACCTGCCCTGACCAGATACACACACTCAACTCCTTCCCACAAAGACATTTCCCAATTCTCACTGGATTGTCAATGTTTCCATACCTCTCCTGTAAAGCACCCATAGCTCTCATTCCATATGCTCACACTCCAATTCAGCCTGACAAGATTTAACACATTTAGCAACGCATTCCCCTTCCCCCACCCAGGGTGGTACTGAGGAACAGAGACCAGTCCCACCCAAATGGTTTCAATTCCTTCCTCAGGTGTGGGCATTGCTGGCTTTTATTGCCCATCCCTAGTTGCCCTTGGGAAGGTGGTGGTGAGCTGCCTTCTTGAACCGCTGCAGTCCATGGGTGTAGGTACACCCACAGTGCTGTTAGGGAGGGAGTTCCTGTGCAGCATTAATCAGAATGAGATCCTGGATTAGTTTCAGGCACTGAAAGGGATCAGAGGGGAACTTTCCTGATCCTTTGCCCTTAATTGGCCCGGGTGTTTACCTGGTTTCATGTTTCTGGGGGTTTGGGACCAGTCCGCTGGGTGTTGGATATTTGTATGGGAGAGTCGCTTCCTGTCCATGTTATTCCCATGTGCATTCACACAGTGGCTACAGAAACACACTGTGCAGCAGATTAGTGATCAGGAACAAGATTGGTAGCTGACACCCCACTCAACCCAAGTTACTCCTATTCCAGCCAACATCACAGAGTGAGGGGGAAGGCTCTCTTTGTAACTCCTGAAACCACTGGATTTGTTTTCCTTTCTCAAGGATAAAGTCCCAGCTTACAGGGGCCACACTCTGTACGAGACACAGAAAGACTCCAACACTTTCCATCTCACACCTCCGAAATAGGCCACAGTAGCCTTAGGCTGTACATTATCTACATACATTGATTCCCTGATGGAGCAAATCAGCCATGAGTTTGAGGGGCTGAATGGCCTCCTCCTGTTACTTAAGTTTGTCCTAGAAGGTGACGAAAGCTGGATGGGACTGGGCTGAGCTGGCATTTCACACACCTGTATAACCAGCCAGCTGTGTGGCTACAGGGTTGAACACATGTGTTTGATCATAGCTGGGGTGAGGAGGTTGAGAATTTCACATGGGACGGGAAGAATGAAAAATAAGAGGAGTATCAGTTATGTTGGGATGAACTGTTAATGAGACATGTTGAAAACACATAACATCCATGAGAGAGTTTGACAACATGAACAGAGCTTGTACTCTCAACCAAGGTTCTTAAGTGAGAAAAAAACAAAAAACAAAAAACTGCAGATGCTGGAAATCCAAAACAAAAACGGAATTACCTGGAAAAACTCAGCAGGTCTGGCAGAAGGGTCATGAGGACTCGAAACGTCAACTCTTTTCTTCTCCGCCGATGCTGCCAGACCTGCTGAGTTTTTCCAGGTAATTCTGTTTTTGTTCTTATGCGAGAATCCTGCTGTGTAACACTCATTAACAAAGTGAGTTCTTCTGCTCAGTCAGTGGGACCACCTGCCTCTCCCATTGCTCTGGGTGGATGTTAAAGACCCCAAAACACATAACATGGGGCCAGGTCTCCTTTAACTGAAAGCAGCTGGAGCAGTGACACAGCTCACTGTACATGAGGTGTTTCGAGAGAGATGTAACAAGCTGCCAGAGTGTTCCTTTTTAAGTGTTTGACAGAATCTGCTGCATGTGTTATTTTAAATGGATTGAGGCCTTTGTTGTGATGTTGGGCGAAGGAATTTCACAAACATCCAATAAGACCTTCGTCCTAACTCTGGCAGTGTGTGTTTTCATTGTGAGGTATTTATCGGGCTGCTGTCACTCTGGGAGATGTTTGATCAGCAAATTCACTGCTGCTCTCCTACTTTTATTTCTTGAATAAGTCATCAGAAATCTTTCAAAAACAAAAACAGGTTTGAGGGGGTGGGAGGGGGATTCACTTCTGTGCCTCGTATCCTGAGCACACTGAGCTATGCACAGCTCTCTGGTATAGCATCACGGCCAGTTTTAATGTGTCAGTTTAACTAGTCTGCAGCGGATGGCTATTTGACAATGAGGTGCATCGCAACTTCACAATCACACAGATTACTCCTGAGTGGGTGCCATCGGATATGGATCAGGATCAGGATCAGGAGTGGGAGTGCCAGGTTTTTCTCTTGCCCCAATGTTGGGTCACTATCGCTGTTTGTACCATCTCGATTTCCGAGATCAGTTAACACAATGAAGGATCAAAATGCGGGGCGTCGGGGATTGTTTGTCTCAGCGGCACTCTCGATGGGAGTTATCACTGGGCCTTACAGTGAAATTAAGGTTGTATCTCAGGAGGGACATCGAAGGTCCTCAGAACATGTTTTAAAATTTGTTACTTCACAAATTCAAGGTGGTTGGCAAAGTGAGCTGGGCTGGTCCTCCCTTCCCAGAGTTCTCTATCCTACACTTCACCATTGTACGCTGACCATAACACAGCCCTGAGATGTATGGGTAAAAGGTCAAAGGCCAACAATGTCCCAGGTGAGGTCCTGAGCATTACTGAGCTGCTTCTTCCTCTGAACACTCGATTCTCAGACTCAAATGATGTAGGTTTGAGATAAGGGAGCTGCTGTTAACACCAATCGCCATCTCTCTCAGAGTTTACCCCTTTTCATCCTCCTAAGTTCTAAACCCCTTGTGCCCCCCCCAATCCACCGCGCCCCAACATTCTCACTGTCTCGGCTTTTTCACTCCATCTCCTCCTCTCGCCTGCTCTTTTCAAAATGTGCCCCTTCAACAACAGCAACAGCTTGCATTTACATAGCACCCTTAACATAGACCCAGCTTTAGTGTCACCTCTGCTGATCTGCCTCATATGCGCTCCTGATCTCTTGACCTTTGGTACCAAGCCTACACTGGCCCTCACTCATGATCCCTGTCTGTTTCCTGCAGGTACCTCAGTGCAGTGAGCACTGTGTTTTGCAGCCAATGAAGTTCTTCTGGAAGTAGTCACTGTTGTAATGTAGGAAACATGGCAGCCAATCTGTGCACAGCAAGCCCCCACAAACAGCAATCTGATAATCTGCTTTTAGTGATGTTGGTTTAGGGATAACTATTGGCCCCAGGTATCTGGGGAGACCCCCCCCCCCCTGCTCTTCTTCTAAATAGTGGCTGTGGGATCTTTTATATCCACCTAAAAAGGCAGACAGGGCCTCCATTTAACGCCAACTCTGAAAGACAGTCCCTCCGACAGTGCGCATTCCCTCAATGCTGACCCTCTGACAGTGCAGCACGCCCTCAGTACTGACCCTCTGACAGTGTGAATTCCCTCAGTACTGCCTCTCTGACAGTGCAGCACTCCCTCAGTACTGACCCTCCGACAGTGCAGCACTCCCTCAGTACTGCCTCTCCGACAGTGCAGCACTCCCTCAGTACTGACCCTCTGACAGTGCAGCACTCCCTCAGTACTGACCCTCCAATAGGGCTTGACCCTCTGACAGTGTAGCACTCCCTCAGTACTGACCCTCCGACAGGGCAGCACTCCCTCAGCACTGACCCTCCGACAGGGCAGCACTCCCTCAGTACTGACCCTCCAACAGGGCAGCACTCCCTCAGTACTCACCATCCGACAGGGCAGCACTCCCTCAGTACTGACCCTCCAACAGGGTAGCACTCCCTCAGTATGGCCACTGGGAAATGTCAGGATATTGGGCTCATAACCTTGGAATGTGACATTAACAAATGACTTTACTAGGTTAACAGTGTTATATAGACACAGGTTGTCAGTGGTGTTTAATAGAATGCAGTGTAAGGGCCCTGGAGTAGACCCAGTCCAACATGAGCCCATGTGGACCCTTGGCCCAGAGGCAGCTTGGGCTCAGTTTGGCCTGGTTATTCAATAGGAGGGAGCTGAGCCAAGCTTTCTGATACTAGGAGACTACTCTCCCCACTGCTTTGCCAAGGATTTCCTATTCCAACTTTTCTCAGCATCCAAAATATACAGATGAATATTTTTAAAACTTTGGCAATAGAAGATTCAAAGATTTGTATTGAATTAGAGAGCACTGCTTTAGAATGCGAAAGGTGCAAGAACTGGACAGAAAATTACTTCATTCACCCCATCACCCAAGCTCAGCTGGTCAGAGAGGAGATCATGGCCTCTAGACCACCATTGTCCAGGCAGAAATCAGCCTGAGGTTGGGTTGCCAACTGTGATTAAATGTATTCCTGGAGGTTTCATCACATGATTTGCCCCCACGCTCCAGCCATTAGTTGGCCAACACATCCATCCTTGTGATGTTCTGCCTTCCTATGCCAATTGGAAAGCAAAAAGACCCATTACCCAATTGGATGATGCTTGACTGTCCGCCAAAGAGATTTTTTCCCCCTCATTTTCGATACTTTTATGTCTTGTAAAGAGAAATGTTCAAAGACATCCTTTTTTTTAAAACTATCTTTTTTAATATCCCGATGATCTTTCTCCAGGGTTGCACACAGCAGTGTCCCGGAGATTGATTTGCAATCCTGGAGACTCCAGACCAGTCCTGGAGGGTTGGCAACCCCAGCCTGAAGTCCTTTGGTCATTACCAGGTGCGCACAGCGGGAATTGTGAGGGCATTGGGGTTAGCTCACCCACACTCATTGTCCAGTTCTGTGTGTGTGGAATGGACATTTACGGGAGGGGGCACCAGTGGTATTGGTGGGGACACTGGTGGGGGGGTGGGTTGCTTCTGTTCCTTTAGGAGAGGCAGAAAGAGAGAGAGAGGAGAAACAGACACACTGGCAGTGACGTAAGGCAGCAGGTCAGAGCCATGAAATTATTATAGTGGATAGGAATCCTGGCTGGAACACAGGAGAGGATGTTCAGAACTGGAGGCAGTACCAAAATAAGAAAGATTTAATGCTTGAACAAATAGAAATGTGGTCTAACTCCAGAATGACCACAACCTCCCGGAATAAGTCCTAATAACAAATCAGAGAGGCGGGGTAATTTCTCTGGATCACCACACTCACTTTCTTCACACATTGTGATCCCTGACTGTTCGTCCAGTCATAATTGTAACTGGGGAAGGGTTTTTCTGGAGCTGCTCTCACTGTGGTTACCCCTGGTCCTTCCTGTCAGCAAATGGTAGCAGCCACAATGTCATGTGACTCCCTCTGACTGTCAATAGAAATAGTATAAAAAGCTCGAGCTGCCTGCGACTCATCAACAATTAAAGAATTCCCAGTCTTTGGAATTCACACCACTCAAGACCAAGGTCAAGTGAAGATGAGGAGTCTGCTTCTGCTCATTCTTCTCGGGCTCGTGGGCCAGTCCTGTTGCAGAGGTAAGAAATTCTGGCTCTTACAATAAATCCAGCAGATTACATGTTCAGCTGTTAATGAGGACGGGACAAACCGGGCAGGTTATTACACTGCAAACCTATCGGCTAAAAGACTTTCTACAAAAATCTCTCAACATTCGCATGTTCCAAAGTACCTTCCTGGCTAACGAATATTTTTGATCAGTAACCACCGTTGTAACATTGGGTCATTTATTTAACTATTTATTAAGCTGTTCGGAAGGGGCTGAGTCCTAATCCTTTATATTAACAATGCCCCGTCTGTAATCTAATTAAAGTGCTCCCCTCTGTCCAGTTCTGCCTAACGCTAATTACACAAGTGTCCCATTTTCACTAGACTGCAAGGTTATTTACTGGGGCTGACTTCCACCTCACACACACCTCCATCCCCCACTCTTCCCCACCTAACACTCTGTCAACACCTGACTTGGTGGCCTCATTATGATTAACTTGGGGCAGAGGCCCCTTCCAATGACCCTGTGACCTTACACAATGACCCTGTGACCCTATACAGTGACCTGTGGCCCTTTATTTCTTTAAAATTCATTCATGGGATGTGGGCTTCGCTGGCTGGGCCAGCATTTATTACCTGTCCCTAATTGCCCTTGAGAAGGCGGTGGTGAGCTTCCTCCTTGAACCGCTGCAGTCCATGTGGTGTAGGTACACCCACAGTGCTGTTAGGGAGAGAGTCCAGAATTTTGACCCAGCGACAGTGTGGGAACAGTGATATATTTCCAAGTCAGGATGGTGAGTGGCTTGGAGGGGAACTTCCAGGTGGTGGTGTTCCCATCTATCTGCTGCCCTTGTCCTTCTAGATGGTAGTGGTTGTGAGTTTGGAAGGTGCTGTCTAAGGAGCCTTGGTGAGTTCATGCAGTGCATTTTGTAGATGGTACACACTGCTGCTACTGTGTGTTGGTGATGGAGGGAGTGAATATTTGTGGATGGGGTGCCAAACAAGTGGACTGCTTTGTCCTGGATGGTGTTAAGCTTCTTGTGACCTTGAGACCTCGTGCAGCAACCCTGCGACACCTTGGCTCTGCAGTCCCTAGTGCTAACCCTGCGATTCCTTACACTGTTCCAGTGACCTGACCCTGCAGCCCCTTCGGCTGCATTTCCTGCAGCATCCCCTGTAACACAGACAGGAGGCAAATGGCTCAGGGGGAGTTTAAAACCCCTCACGCCTTATTTCCTACATGGTGGACACCTGGAGAAAGTGGTGAAGGCTTCTGAATCCAACAAGGTGACACTTATGAAAATGGGAAGTGGCAAAGGGTCTTTGATAATCATTGAAGTCAAGGATCCAGCATCATGCATCCAATAAGGGAGGCAGATGGAACTTTGGCAGTTATTGCTAAAGGAATAGAGTATAAAAATAGGGAAGTGTTGTTACAACTGTACAAGGCATTGGTGAGACCGCACCTGGAACCTGAGCACAGTTTTGGCCCCCTTTCTTGAGGAAGGATGTAGTTGCATTGGAGGCAGTTCAGAGGAGGTTCACTAGATTGATTCCAGAGATGTGGGGCTTGTCTTATGAGAAGAGATTGAACAGTTTAGGCCTGTACTCGCTAGAGTTTAGAAGGATGAGAAGAGATCGAATTGAGGTATATATGATGCTAAAGGGAATAGACAAAGTAGACATGGAGCGGATGTTTCCCCTTGTGGGGCATTCTAGAACAAGAGACCATAGTTTTAGGCTAAGGGGTGGTAGATTTAAATCAGAGATGAGGAGGAATTACTTTTCTCAAAGGGTCGTGAATCTGTGCAATTCACTACCTCAGAGTGCAGTGGATGCTGGGACGCTGAATAAATTTAAAGAGGAGACAGGCAGATTTTTAATTAGTAACGGGTTGAAAGGTTATGGGGAGAGGACGGGAAATTGGAGTTGAGGCCGAAATGAGATCAGCCATGATCGTAATGAATAGCGGGGCTAGGTTCAAGGGGCTGATTACCTAGTCCTGTTCCTAGTTCTTATGTTCAATCAGGGAAGACCATCCCATTCCCAGGAGTGCCCACCCCATTCAGATAATGGGATAGACAGACAGACAGACAGACAGACAAAAGGAGAGATACCATCAGCTATGAAGCCCTTCATTGTACAATAGTCTGCTAACATTGACATTTGCTGATGGAGTTTTCAGGGAATATTGTTTGAACCTCACTGTCTCTCTGTTTCTTGCAGTTATTTCCAGGCACTCTGATGAGAGTCTCGGTGACGGTCAGTATATCGATTTTCATCTTCACTTTCCTGTGTGTCCCCTCCTCTCCTTAAGGAAGATTTTATTCTGATATCAGGGTGAAAAATATTTTCATGTTTAATTACCTCTTTTTTTTTTCTGCAGGTAAACGAGAACCTGCTGATATTGAAGGTTTGTATATTTTAATATTTAAACTGGATTTGAAATGACTTTGCTTAAATCAATGAATTCTCATACTGATGAATTACAGGAACAGGTCTCAAGTCTATGACATGGAGGGATACCTCTGAAGGGCCTTACAGAGGGAGTCTCTTGTGAGGATGGAATGAATGTGTTTGATGTGTTAGATGGCAAATGAGTTTTTGAAATTCATCGATTATTGAGAGAGGAATAGAAAGAGACAGTGATCGACAGAACCAGAGACAGATAGAATAAGACAGGAACAGAGAGAGAGACAGGGCATGAATGAGAGAGACAGGCAAACAAATTGACAGCTCAAGTTTCAACATGCTGCTCATTTTGCTGCTCTCATTACCCTATCCTCCATCTGAAAGGCAAAAGCAGAGAGAGGAACAGACAAAGTGAAAGGGACCAACAGACACAGAGACAGAGAGGCAGATACACAGAGAGTGTAGAGTCTCAACTTATTGAAGTCTGCCCTTTGACCTCCTGGTCAGGGTGTTCTGGTATATTCTGGTGTTACTCATTTTATTCTGTGACAGAGAGAGGGAAGGACAGCAGCAGGTTCCTAATGAATTCCCACTGTCACTGTGGGGCTGCTGGCCTCCTCCTACTGTCTGTGATGTGAACACCTCTGACAACACTCCCTTCTTTAGGGAGTATTTCTTTAATCTCTGTCTCTCTATTTCTTACAGGAGTTTCCAGCCGCTCTGATGAGAGTCTCGGTGATGGTCAGTAAATCGAGTTTCCTCTTCATTTCCTGTGTGTCCCCTCCTCTCCTGACGTTCCTGACACTGGGAGATGGTTCCCCAGGGTTTGGGACATTCCACTCCCCTCACCCTGGAGCCGTTCCTCGTTGATGAGGATGATAGTCAGTGCCAGTGGGTCACAATGCCCAGCCCAATCCTTATCCCAGCCAACAGCCACACAAGCTGTTGACGCACAGATCACTGGATAGTAACATGGAGCAGGAACTCAGCCTGATCTCCCCCTTTCCTTATCCTGGACCAGTGGAGAGGTTACGTTTGAGTCTCCATCACTAACCCCTCTGCAATCAGCCAGCGCAGTGCAGACTGTGGGCCATGTTAGTGATATCCTTGCTCTGAGACTCAGTCCCATTGCATCAGGCATGTGTGGGGCAAGAGGGAGGTGCTAGGATCTTCCTCTGCATCCATCCGCAATTCAGCATTTGTTGTTTTTCAAGAGTCCCTGCTCACTCTCTGGCCTCTTCATGTTACATGGGATAATCTAGATGGCAGAGCATCCAATACAGGAAGCTGCAGCCAATTATCTCCAAACAATCACTGGCTGTGGTCCAACATCAATCAGTGACTATGACAACAGCAAAATTGACAAGCTACACAAAAATAACAGGCGTTTAACTGATTGTGTCTAATTTTATTGTGATTTCTGTGGGATCTTATTTTCAGATTTAATGCTTTCCTTTTTCTTTCTGCAGATAAACAAGAAGTTGATGGGATTAAAGGTGTATATATTTCAGTATTTAAATGTGATTCTAAGTGACCTTGTTTAAGTCGATGAGTTCTGGTATTGATGAATCATTGGAATGAAACAGCTCCAATTTCTGTAACATGCTATCTATCTGTGCCTGTTCCTTATCGTAGAATCACAGAAATTTACAGCACTGAGCTGTGCAGCCCAATCCCTCTTTCCAGGTCTTGGTCTGTAATCATTCAGGTTACAGTCCATCTAGTGCAAGCACAAATGTGCTTTTGAAATGCAGTGATGGTTTTTGCCTCAATTGCCCTTTCAGGAAGTGAATTCCACCCTCTGGGTGAAAAAATTCTCAACTGCCTGATCAATCCTTCTGTCAATAGCTTTAAATCTCTGCCCACTGTTATTGAGCTCTCTGAACAGAGTTATTGGTCTGGAATTTCACTCCCAGTGCAGGTGTACAGAGCTGGTATGATTCCTGGCTCAATGCACCTATCTCTGGGGAAATAGCCCCAAATAACAGGATTTTCCCTCTGGGGGAGATGGGTGTGCACTGGAGTCAGGTCCACTGCTCCCGGAAACAGTTTGGAGGCAGCCATAGGGGCTGCCAGAGGCGGAGGCTGCTGGTTAAAAGACCTGCTTTGGTGCTCTGGGACTTTATCCCAGTTGTAATTAAAACTGTAAAACAATAACAGCCCTCTAGCCCTCACCCGTCACACCCCCAACCACTCCCCAGGCCCCATCAATGCCAAATCATGCACCTACCCCCTTCCTATGGCCCCTCACACCCTCCAAGCCAATCTATGCCCCTCTATCCATTCCCCCCCATGGCCCCTTGTTGGCCCTATACCAACTGAGCCCCAACCCATGCCCCACCCACCTACCTTTGCTCTTACATCTTCCATGCCAGCTCACCCAATATCTACATGGGCAGACCTCAGGATCCATGTTGAGATGAAATAAAATAATGTTCTAAGTATCCATTAAGTACTTCACTATTTATAAAAAAATCTGATTGATAAAAGCCCACTCAATACATTCAAATCCCTTATAAAAACAAACATTTGTATTCATTGCCCCACATCAAAGAGAACTAATCCCTTAATAACCTGTTGGAGCTGTCAATCAAACTGTGAACTAACAGAACACTACCCCACCCCAACTGTGATAATGATAGGTTGTGGAAGCAGTAAACTAGTACTAATACTATAATGATAATCCTCAGGCTTATGCCAACAAACAGCTATTGAAATTGTAGGCAGCAATTTTTTTCAACTGAAAGACACAGAAGGTTGTTTTTCTTCAAAGTTTCAGCCAGCACAATGCAGACTGTAGGCTATGTTAGTGATATCCTTGCTCTGAGACTCAGTCCCATTGCACCAGGCATAGGCACTGGGATCTTCCGCTGTATTCTTCCCCAAATCAGCATTTGTTCTTTTGTATACTTACTCCAAGGTCACTTTACCAAACATGAGATTATCTAGATTTACACAGCACCCAATGCTGGAATCTGTAGCCAATCAGCTTTTTTTGTACAAGATTACTGGCTATTGTCCAAAATCATCCACAAAAGCAGAACCAATCCAAGGCAGCCAATTACCATCCCATCAGCCTTCTTATTCATTCATGGATGTGGACGTCGCTGACTAGGCCAGCATTTGCCCTAATTGCCCTTGTTCAGAGGGCATTTAAAAGTCAAATACATTGCTGTGGGTCTGGAGTCACATTTAGGCCAGACCAGGTAAGGATGGCAGATTTCCTTCCTTAAAGGACATTAGTGAACCAGTAGGGTTTTTACAACAATTGACCAATGGTTTCATGGTCATCATTAGACTTTTAATTCCAGATTTTTATTGAATTCAAATTTCACCATCTGCCATGGTGGGATTCGAACCTGGGTCCCCTGAGCATTACCCTGGATCTCTGAAATGCTAGTCCAGTGACAAAGCCACTACAAAGTGATGGAAGGTGTTGTTGACAGTGCTATCAAATGGTACTTATTCACCAATAATCTGCTCATCGACGCTCATTTTGGGTTCCCCTGGTCTCATTACAGCCTTGGTCCAAACATGGACATAAGAGCTGAACTCCTGAGGCGAGGTGAAAGTGACTGCCCTTGACATCAAGGCAATATTTAACCCAGTGTAGAATCAAGGAGTCCTAGCAAAACTGGAGTCAATGGGAATCAGGAAGAAAACTCTCCGCAGGTTGGAGTCATACCCAGCACAAAAGAAGATGGTTGTGGTTGTTGGAGGTCAGTCATCTCAACTCCAGGACATGACTACAGGAGCTCCTCAGGGTAGTGTCCTTGGCCCGACCATCTTCAGTTGTTTCATCAGTGACCATCCTTCCATCACAAGGTCAGAAGTGGGGATGTTCGCTGATGATTGCACAATGTTCAGCACCATTCACTACTCTTCAGATACTGAAGCAGTCCATGTCCAAATGCAGCAAGACCTGGACATTTTCCAGGCTTGAGCTGATAATTGTCAAGTAACATTCATGCCACACAAGTGCTAGACAATAACCATCTCCAACAAGAGAGAATCCAACCATTGCACCTTGATGTTCAATGGCATTACCATCGTCAAATCCCAAGCTATCAACATCCTGAGAGTTACCACCAGAAACTGAACTGGACTAGCCATATAAATACCGTGGCTACAAGAGCAGGTCAGAGGCTGAAAATACTGCAGCGAGTAACTCACCTCCTGACTCCCCAAACTCTGTCCACCATCTACAAGGCACAAGTCAAGAGTGTGATAGAATACTCTCCACTTGCCTGGATGAGTGCAGCTCCCACAACACTCAAGAAGCTCAACAGCATCCAGGACAAAGCAGCCCACTTGATTGGCACCCCATCCACAAACATTCACTCCCTACACCATTGATAAACAGTAGCAGCAGTGTGTACCATCTACAGCACTGCAGCAACTCACCAAGACTCCTTAGACAGAACCTTCCAAACCCACAATGTCTACCACCTAGAAAGACAAGGGCAACAGACACAAGGGAATACCACCATCTGCAAGTTCCCCTCCAAGTCACTCACTATCCTGATTTGGAAATATATCACTGTTCCTTCACTGTCGCTGGGTCAAAATCCTGGAACTCCCTCCCTAACAGCACATGGGTGTACCTACACCACATGGACTGTAGCGGTTCAAGAAGGCAGTTCACCACCACCTTCTCAAGGGCAATTAGGGATGGGCAATAAATACTGGCTTTGTCAGAGATGCCCAGATTGAATGAAAGATTTAAAAAATTAACCATAATAAGCGAAGGCATAATAACAATCTCCACAAATGAACAGGAGTTTGACTGATTTTATCCAATTTTATTTTCATATTTAAATATCTTTTCTTTCTGCAGATAAACAAGGATCAGTTGATATTGAAGGTTTGTACATTTCAATATTAAACTGGGTTCTAATGATCTTGATTAAATCGATAAATTCTCTTACTGAAGTACCTCAAGGACAAAACACCTTAAATTTATGTATCAGGCCAGTTGGCAACTCCTGTCCATTTATCCTGCTATCCTCATAACTCTATCCTCCAACTGAGAGGCAGAAAGGAAGACAGCAGGAGTGAAACAGAGTGAGAACAACATACAAAGAGACAGAACTTGGGTGGGGGGAGGTGGCAGAGCAAGAAAGACAAACAGACAGAAGAACAGATAGATGTAGTGATGTGAACACTTCTGACAGCACTCCCTCCTTCAGGGAGTATTTCTTTAATCTCTGTCTCTCTATTTCTTACAGGTGTTTCCGGCCGCTCTGATGAGAGTCTCGGTGACGGTCAGTATATCGAATTTCCTCTCCACCTTCCAGTGTGTCCCTCCTTCTGCCTAATGGCCCTGACACTGGGAGGGAGTTCCCCAGGGTTGGGAATAGTGCAATCCCTTTGCCCAGCGGCATTCCTTCGGCACCCCATCCCCCAACTTCAACACTCACTCCTTCCACCACCGACGCACAGTAGCAGTAGTGTGGACCATCTACAAGATGCACTGCAGCAACTCACCAGGGCTCCATAGACAGCACCTTCCAAACCCATGACCTCTACAATCTAGAAGGAGAAGGGCAGCAGACACATGGGAACACCAACACCTGCAAGTTCTCCTCCAAATCACTCACCATCTTGACTTGGAAATATATCACTGTTCCTTCACTGTCGCTGGGTCAAAATCCTGGAACTCCCTCCCTAACAGCACTGTGGGTGTACCTACACCACATGGATTGCAGCAGTTCAAGAAGGCAGCTCACCACCACATTCACAAGGGCAAGTAGGGATGGGCAATAATTCCTGAGTCTAGCCAGTGACACTCACATCCTGTGAATTAATAAAAACACTGTAACACTCTCTCCTTACTGCAAGCTTGAGTCCAGTACTGGGCAATTCACATTATAGTGCATGTACAGTTTACACTGAATAAATTTGGTGGGGTGGGTGAGAAGGGGTAGGATGCAAAGGAGGGAGGGAGACTGATGGAGTTGAGAACTGGCATAGCTTTGAGCTCCTGGGAAAGACTAAATTCGACTGATTGTATGTGTAATGGTGAATCCTGCGCAATACCCCCAACACTAACCCTAGCCCTGGGCAATGCCCCCAACACTAACCCTAGGCAATGCCCCCAAAACTAACCCTAACCCTGGGCAATGCCCCCAACACTGACCCTAACCCTGGGCAGTACCCCCAACACTAACCCTGGGTAATACCCCCAACACTAACCCTAACCCTGGGCAATACCCCCAACACTAACCCTAACCCTGGGCAATACCCTCCAACACTAACCCTAACCCAGGACAGTACCCCCAACACTAACCCTAACACTGAGCAATACCCTCCAACACTAACCCTAACCCAGGACGGTACCCCCAACACTAACCCTAACCTTGAGCAATACCCCCAACACTAACCCTAACCCTGGGCAATACTCCTCACACTCACCCTAACCCTGGGGATCTAACCATCTTCCGTTTGATTGATAGATTCAGAGTGGGAGCGAGTTCAGTCTTTCGCAATCCCATCCTAACTGAACCTCTGTACACTGAGTCAGGAGCAGGAATCAAGGCTGATTCCCGTCCTCCTGGCTGACTGGGCTGAGATTAATGTTCCAACCCTGTTGCTGTGCGGTCTCAGATTGATGTACCCAGCACAGAGCAGGCCTGGAATCTGGGACTTCTCATTGGGCAGGATCCTGAACATTCCTCCAACATGGTTCACATCTTCCTCCTATCCCCAGAGCTGCTGAGGTGAGCGAGTGACAGGTAAGACTCAACAAACCTTCACACAGAACAAAACCCCAACTAATCCCCCCAACTTCCAAACTCTGCATCTCCTCACCTCCTTCTTCCTCAAAGGGTAAAAGCCAAGCTCGAACCGCAGCTACTGATTGGGGTCCAGCACTCTCCCAATCGGTATTGTGCAGATTCCTATTCTGAACTCCAGGCTGCTCAATAAAAATGAGAGGGAGTCGTCGAACATTTTCTGTCCGTCCCTAACGCACGGATTATTTTCTATTTCAGAATCTTTAGAGAACAGAAGCCACTCCAATGTGCAAGGTACAAACTTTCAAGGTTTGTTAGATTCGACGATAAGCTGTTGGTTTCACAGATTTCCAGAACAAAGCCATCAGCTTCGCTCTGCAGCCGCTTATTTAAGGAACGTGTTACACACTTGCTTAAAATAAGACCCAGTACATTAAACAGTCCTTCTTTAACATCATATAACTAGTTTATAATTTATTAGTATTAGTAGTAACTATATAAAATATTCAGTGAATCTATAGTTCAAATTATTTTGGTGTAATTATACTGCGAGTGCACTTTGCAGGATGCAACGCATATACAATTAGAGAGAATCTGCCTGTGTTAATCTGCTGCTGGCAGACTGTAAGAATCTATTCTAGATTCATTAGAAGATCAGAGTCAGACAGAGGCTCGGGGTTTGTCTTTTAATGTTTGAATAATGTATCAAAGTTCGGTAATGGATGTTGCCAGGCAGTTGAAAAGCTAATAATGTGGCCTCTGGAGAATCAGTCCATTAGACACGGATGAGAGATTTAACTCAGCCAAGCTCAGGGGGGCAGAGAGTGCGGAACAGGGACAATCTCTCGGGTCGGCCGGCCTGTGTGTGGTTTGAGGCAGCTCTGTTGAGTTGGCACAGGGCGACAGGCCAGCAGTCTGGACCCACATGTGCCAGGACTGAGTCTCACACTGACCCTCAAGACTCCAGGATTCAACCTGCAGTTTCCTGGTGCAGTGTCCCGTACCCAATCCAACCCTGAGCTGGGCCTTCGCGTGATGGGAATGTAGCTCATGGTGAGGCGAGCGATTCAGTGGGTGGTACAATGTGTGAGTGTGAGCAAAAAGGAACATGTGACAGGGACACAATTTTAAATTGTGAACATTTCACATTCATTTTTCATTTTATAAGCGAAAACCGGTTTTCATTTCAGGTTCTGATGAAATTACCAAAAGGAAAAGCAAAGAGATCGGTTCCAGAGAAGATGATGGTTTGTAGATCTCTCTGTGTGGAGGATTATTGACTGTGCTAATATATGGGAGCTGGGGCCATGAGAATGAACATGCTCTTTATTGAAATGATGTCAAATGCACATGGAGTGAGGGGAGAAGTAGCAGAATGGAGAGCAAGCTGGCTACAAAACAGCAAACAGAGAGTAGGGGTTAAAGGGAGTTACTCCGACTGGTGGAAGGTGGGAAGTGGTGTTCCACAGGGATTGGTGCTGGGATCACTGTTGTTCATCATTTACAGAAACAATTTGGACTTGGGAATCAGAAATGCAATTTAAAAACATGTCGAAGACACCAAACGAGGGGTTAATTATTGTTCAGGAGATTGTAATAAATTTTAGAAATTATTAAACTTACAGTCTTGTGGTGAAATTAGCAAAGTTATTCCAATATTGATGAGTCTGAACTGTTGAGTTTTGGTCAGAAGGATAAGGAGACACAGACTCCTCGGAAAATCAGAGACTCAATGGGTTTGAGGAACAGAGGGATCTGGGGGCTATAGATTCACAAATCATTAAAACTAGTGACGCAGACTCATGAGGTCATAAAAACACAAATAAATCACTGGGATTAATTTCCAATGGGATAGAACTGAAAAGCAGAGAGGTTATGCGAAAGTTGTCTAGAAGCTTGATGAGTCCAAACTGTAACGAATGTACGCAGTTCCTGTCTCCATGTTACACAAATGAAATGGAAACATTGGAGAATATGCAGAATAGATTTACAAGGACAATTCTAGAAATGAGAGAACAACCAGGAGAGAATGAACAGGTTCAGGCTCTATACTGAAGAAAAGAGAAGACCAAGGGGGTGATGTGATAGAGGTCTTTACAAAAATAGTTCAATTTGATAGAGAGAATTTGTTCCCATTGACAGCGAGACCAAAACTGAGGCGGATAACTCACAAAGTCTATAAATTCAATTGGGAATTCTGGAGGAAACCCTTTATCCAGCAAGAGATGAGAATGGGGAACTCGCTGCCGCAGGGAGAGGTCGAGGCAAATGGAATCGATACATTTAAGGGGAAGCTGAAAAACAAGAAAGGGAAAGAAATAGGAGATGTTACTAAATTGAGATGACCGACGTCAGGGCGATTAGCCTGACCTCGGTTGTTGGTAAGATTTTAGAGTCCAGTATTAAGGATAAGATTTCAGAATACTTGGAAGTGCATGGTAAAATCGGGCAAAGTTAGCATGGTTTCATCAAGGGGAGGTCATGCCTGACAAATCTGTTAGAATTCTTTGAGGTGGTAACAAGTAGGTTAGACAAAGGAGAGCCAATGGATGTTATCTACTTGGACTTCCAGAAGGCCTTTGACAAGGTGCCACACAGGAGGCTGCTCAGTAAGATAAGAGCCCATGGTGTTAGAGGCAAGGTACTAGCATGGATAGAAGATTGGCTGTCTGGCAGGAGGCAGAGAGTTGGGATGAGGGGGTTCTTCTCAGGATGGCGGCCGGTGACTAGTGGAGTTCCGCAGGGGTCAGTGTTGGGACCACAACTTTTCATTTTATACATTAATGATCTAGATGAGGGAACTGAGGGCATCCTGGCTAAGTTTGCAGATAATACAAAGATAGGTGGAGGGACAGGTAGTATTGAGGAGGCGGGGAGGCTGCAGAAGGATTTGGACAGCTTAGGAGAATGGGCAAAGAAGTGGCAGTTGGAATACAACGTGGGGAAGTGTGAGGTCATGCACTTTAGTAGGAAGAATAGAGGCATGGACTATTTTCTAAATGGGGAGAGAATTCAGAAATCTGGAGTGCAAAGGGACTTGGGAGTCCTAGTCCAGGATTCTCTTAAGGTTAAATTGCAGATTGAGTTGGTAGTTAGGAGGTCAATGCAATGTTGGCATTTATTTCGAGAGGACTGGAATATAAAAGCAGGGATGTGCTGCTGAGGCTTTATAAGGCTCTGGTCAGACCACATTTAGAATATTGTGAGCAATTTTGGGCCCCGTATCTCAGGAAGGATGTGCTGGCCCTGGAGAGGGTCCAGAGGAGGTTCACGAGAATGATCCCAGAAATGAAAGGTTTAACATATGAGGACCGTTTGAGGACTCTGGGTCTATACTCGATGGAGTTAAGAAGGATGAGCGGGGATCTGATTGAAACTTACAGAATACTGAAAGGCTTGCATAGAGTGGACGTGGGGAAGATGTTTCCGTTAGGAGAGACTAGGACCCGAGGGCACAGCCTCAGAGTAAAGGAAAGACCTTTTAGAACAGAGATGAGGAGAAACTTCTTTAGCCAGAGAGTGGTGAATCTATGGAATTCATTGCCACAGAAGGCTGTGGAGGCCAGGTCATTGAGTGTATTTAAGACCGAGATAGATAGGTTCTTGATTGGTAAGGGGATCAAAGGTTATGGGGAGAAGGCGGGAGAATGGGGTTGAGAAACTTATCAGCCATGATTGAAAAGCGAAGCAAACACGATGGGCCGATTGACCTAATTTTTGCTCCTATGTCTTATGAAGAAGGTGGCAGGAAGCTCGTGTTGTGCATGAACACTGGCACAGAGCAGTTTGACCGAATGGCCTGTTTCTGTGTTGTAATCACCATGTAATTTGATATAAAATTCCACCTGGAGATGTGAGCTGTTCAAGTGCTGAGTGTGTGGGTGTTTGCAGTGGGATTGGGATCATTGAAAACCATTCGGCTATCGGAACGTGTGGTCTGGAAACTGAAATCCTGTTCCCTCTGTTTCAGACTCTGTAGAGAATGAGAGTGAGCCTGATACCAAAGGTATTTATCCCAATCCTTGAACAATATGTCACAGTTACAGACTTAAATATAATAAAACGGTGGGGGGGCGGGGGAGGGGGGGGGGGCGGACACACAGTTTTTAAACTATTCTGAAACGGGACACTGAGGCTTTACTGTGATTGGTGAACTGAAATTTTGCTCTTTCTGTTCCAGATTCTTTAGAAAAAGCGAGTCACTCTGAGACACAAGGTATCTATATTTATATCTAACCCTAATCCTAACCCTAATTTATATTTTAATATGTCCCTGTTTCTATCAATCATTGGTCAATAATCGAGTGACGATTGTGCTCATGTCTCTGGGAAGCTGTTTGGATCCATTGGCCTTGGATGGAAACCCAAACCCCAGATCCCGGAGTCGGTGCTCGGCTCACTGGTCCAGCCTCTGAAGAGCCAGGAGGGCAGAGAGTGGGGGTGAGGGACAATCTCACACCCGGGCAGTAAGTGAGGCCCACACTGACCCTTGAGACTCCGGGATTCAACTTGCAGTTTCCTGGTGAAGTGACCCGAACCCAATCCAACCCTGAGCTGGGCCTTCGAGTGATGGGAATGTAGCTCATGGTGAGGCGAGCGATTCAGTGGGTGGTACAATGTGTGAGTGTGAGCAAAAAGGAACATGTGACAGGGACACAATTTTAAATTGTGAACATTTCACATTCATTTTCCATTTTATAATCGAAAACCGGTTTTCATTTCAGATTCCGATGAAATTGCCAAAAGGAAAAGCAAAGAGATCGGTTCCAGAGAAGATGATGGTTTGTAGATCTCTCTGTGTGGAGGATTATTGACTGTGCTAATATATGGGAGCTGGGGCCATGAGAATGAACAAGCTCTTTATTGAAATGATGTCAAATGCACATGGAGTGAGGGGAGAAGTAGCAGAATGGAGAGCAATCTGGCTACAAAACAGCAAACAGAGAGTAGGGGTTAAAGGGAGTTACTCCGACTGGTGGAAGGTGGAAAGTGGTGTTCCACAGGGATTGGTGCTGGGATCACTGTTGTTCATCATTTACAGAAACAATTTGGACTTGGGAATCAGAAATGCAATTTAAAAACATGTCGAAGACACCAAACGAGGGGTTAATTATTGTTCAGGAGATTGTAATAAATTTTAGAAATTATTAAACTTACAGTCTTGTGGTGAAATTAGCAAAGTTATTCCAATATTGATGAGTCTGAACTGTTGAGCTTTGGTCAGAAGGATAAGGAGACACAGACTCCTGGGAAAATAAGAGACTCAATGGGTTTGAGGTACAGAGGGATCTGGGGGCTACAGATTCACACAAATCATTAAAACTAGTGACACAGACTCATGAGGTCATAAAAACACAAATAAATCACTGGGATTCATTTCCAGTGGGATAGAACTGAAAAGCAGAGAGGTTATGCGAAAGATGTCTAGAAGCTTGATGAGTCCACACTGTAACGATTATACACAGTTCCTGTCTCCATACTACACAAACGAAATGGAGACATTGGAGAATATTCAGAATAGATTTACAAGGACAATACTAGAACTGAGAGGTTAGAACTATCAGGAGACACTGAACGGGTTAGGGCTCTATTCTCTAGGTGACCCTCAGGTTAAACTCACTATCAGTCGTCTCTCTCTAATGAGAGAGCAGCCTATGGTTCTCTGGGTCTACGGCGATTGTCATTTCATTTCAGGAAAGAGAAGATTGAGAAGCTGAGCAAGTAAATGTGTTCCCAAAATAAGTTATAATTTCATAGGGAACACGGAGAGGAAATGCTTCCGATTGTTGGGAAATCAAGCCTGCCAGCCATAAATATAAGGGTCACAAATAAATCCAAAAGGCATTTGGGAGAAATCTCTTTATTCAGAGAGTTGTTAGATGTGGAATTCACTCCCATTGGGAGTGGTGGAGACAAATGGAAGCCATACATTTAAGGGGAAGCTGGATACAAAAAACAGGGGAAATGATTGGAGGATCCTCTGGGAGGGTGAGCTGAAGAGGGCTGGGAGGGCTCGTGTGGAACATTACTACAATCACAGAGCAGTTGGGTTGAATGGCCTGTTTTTGTGCTGTAAGTTCATTCTGTAAATTCAATTTGGAGATGTCAGCTGTCCAGGTGCTGAGTGTGTGGGTGTTTGCAGTGGGATTGGGATCATTGAAAACCATCCGGATATCGGAATGTGTGGTCTGGGAACTAAAATCCTGTTCCCTCTCTTTCAGACTCTGTAGAGAATGAGAGCGAGCCTGATACTAAAGGTATTTATCCCGATCTTTGAACAATATGTCACGGTTACAGATTTAAATGTCATTAAAACGGGAGGGACAGATTTAAAAATATTCTGATAATGGGACACTGACCCTTTACTGTGATTGGTGAACTGAAATTCTGTTCTTTCTGTTCTAGATTCTTCCCAGAAGGGGAGTCACTCTGCAGAGACAGGTATGCACACTGAGATTTGAATATCCCATCGTCGAGTGTTAGGGTTTAATCAGAGATTGCTGTCTCAGTGATCACTGATCCAAATACAATCAGGAATTTGTTGCTTTTTGATCCCGATCCACTCCCAGTGCAGTGCTGCACAGTCACTCTGGCTCCAGTCCAGGTTCTCTCCTGGATTACCCGACTCTGGGAGTGATGTAACAGGAGCTGAGGACCGAACCAAACCCGGTGTATCACTGGGAAGAGCTGAGCATGGGCTCTGTGTGGGAAACACAAAGTCGTTCACTCAGTGCCCCTTTACACCTGGTGAATGGGGAAATCAAAGCAGAGAGCAGCTCGCAAACGTTTCTATTTCCCAGAGAATCTTCACTGAGCAAACGTTTCCTTCTTATTCCTGTTTCAGGATTGGATCAGATTGGAGAGTGGAATGAAAACAACCACAATTCCAGTGAGTGAACACTTGTACAAGTTATTGAATGGGGAGATGTCCCAGGCAAGTGTCCGTCTGTCTCCTGTTTGCCAATTCCCGACTCTCTCAATATCCACTATCCATTGAGGCCGATTCTAAGACTGGGAATCACGATGTGATTGTCAACGATGCTTTAGTTACAACCTCTGATTGTGAGTGAAGACAGACCAAGGGGGGAATTTAAACCCAGATCGTGGGGGGAGCGATTCTGATCGTGGGACACAGAGGTTTCCTGTGATTGGTGAACAGAATTTCGGTTCTTTCTATTCCAGTGGGTGGTACAATGTGTGAGTGTGAGCAAAAAGGAACATGTGACAGGGACACACTTTTAAATTGTGAACATTTCACATTCATTTTCCATTTTATAATCGAAAACCGGTTTTCATTTCAGATTCCGACGAAATTACCAAAAGGAAAAGCAAAGAGATCGGTTCCAGAGAAGATGATGGTTTGTAGATCACTCTGTGTGGGGGATTATTGACTGCGCTAATATATGAGAACCGGGGCCATGAGAATGAACAAGATCTTTATTGAAATGATATCAACTGCACGTGGAGTGAGGGTAGCAGTAGCAGAATGGAGAGCAAGCTGGCAACAAAACAGCAAACAGAGAGTAGGGGTTAAAGGGAGTTACTCCGACTGGTGGAAGTTGGGAAGTGATGTTCCACAGGGATCGGTGCTGGATCACTGTTTTTCATCATTTACAGAAACAATTTGGACTCGGGAATCAGAAAAACAATTTCAAACTGTGTGGATGTCAGCAAACTGGGGTTTAGTTAACACTGAGTAGACTGAAATAAACGTTCAAAATCGTCATGTGATTGGTAAATACATTTCACTGTAATAAACGTGAGATAATGTTGCCTTTTGGTCGGAAGGATAAGGAGGCGACAAATTTGTTGGAAAATCAGAGTTTCAATGGGTTTGAGGAACAGAGGGATTTGGGGGTTACAGATCCACAAATCATTAAAACTAGTGACACAGACTCATGAGGCCTTAAAACCAGAAATAAATCACAGGGATTCATTTCCAATGGGATGGAACTGAAAAGCAGAGAGGTTATGCTAAAGATGTCTAGAAGCTTGATGAGTCCACACTGTAACAACTGTACACATTTCCTGTCTCCATTTTACAGAAACATAATGGAGACATTGGAGAATATGCAGAATAGATTTACAAGGACAATACTGGAACTGACAGGTTAGAACTATCAGAAGAGACTGAACAGGTTCGGGCTCTATTCTCTAGAAAAGAGAAGACTGAGGGAGTGATCTCAGAGAGGTCTTTATAAAACTAGTACACTTTGATAGAGTACTGAAAGAGAATTTTCTCCCATTGAAGGTGAGACCAAAACTGAGGGCAAGAAGTTTCAGAGTCACGAATAAATCCAATTGGGAATTCTGGAGGAAACTCTTTACCCAGATAGTGATGAGAATGGGGAACTCACTAGCACAGGGAGAGGTCGAGGCAAACAGAATCGATACAATTAAGAGAACCTGAAAAAACAAGAAAGGGGAAAGAGATAGAAGACAGTGTTAATAAGATGAGATGGACACAGTTGGGAGGAAGCTCATGTTGTGCATGAACACTGGCACAGAGCGGTTTGACTGAATGGCCTCTTTCTGTGTTGTAATCACCATGTGATTTGATATAATATTCCACCTGGAGATGTGAGCTGTCCAGGTGCTGAGTTTGCAGTGGGATTGGGATCATTGAAAACCATTCAGATATTGAAACGTGTGGTCTGGAAACTGAAATCCTCTTCCCTTTGTTTCAGACTCTGTAGAGAATGAGAGTGAGCCTGATACTAAAGGTATTTATCCTGATCTTTGAACAATATGGCACGGTTACAGATTTAAATAGCATTAAATCGGGAGGGACAGTTTTAAAACTATTCTGATTACGGGACACTGAGGCTTTACTGTGATTGGTGAATTGAAATTCTGTTCTTTCTGTTCCAGATTCTTTCGAAAAAGCAAGTCACTCTGGAACTCAAGGTACCTGCATTTATATTTTAATATGTCCCTGTTTCTATCAATCATTGGTCAATAATCTAGTGATGATTGTGCTCATGTCTCACATGAGAAGCTGTTTGGATCCATTGGCCTTGGATGGAAACCCAAAGCTCAGATTCCGGAGTCAGTGCTCGGTTCACTGTTCCAGTCTCTGAAGAGCCAGGAGGGCAGAGAGTGTGGGTGAGGGACAATCTCACACCCAGGCAGTAAGTGCGACTCACATTGACCCTCGAAACATTGGGATTCAACCCGCAGTTTCCTGGTGAAGTGAACTGAACACAATCCAATCCTTTGAGTGATGGGAATGTAGCTCATGGTGAGGCGAGCGATTCAGTGGGTGGTACAATGTGTGAGTGTGAGCAAAAAGGAACATGTGACAGGGACACACTTTTAAATTGTGAACATTTCACATTCATTTTCCATTTTATAATCGAAAACCGGTTTTCATTTCAGATTCTGATGAAATTGCCAAAAGGAAAAGCAAAGAGATTGTTTCCAGAGAAGATGATGGTTTGTAGATCTCTCTGTGTGGTGGATTATTGACTGCGCTAATATCTGGGAGCTGGGTCCATGAGAATGAACAAGATCTTTATTGAAATGATATCAAATAGACGTGGAGTGAGGGGAGAAGTAGCAGAATGGAGAGCAAGCTGCCTGCAAAACAGCAAACAGAGAGTAGGAGTTAAAGGGAGTTACTCCGACTGGTGGAAGGTGGGAAGTGGTGTTCCACAGGGATCAGCGCAGGGATCACTGTTGTTCATCGTTTACAGAAATAATTTGAAGTCAGGAATCAGAAATACAATTTGAAAATGTGTGGATAACTCCAAACTGGGGTTAAGTTAATACTGAGGAGACTGAAATAAATGTTCAAAATTGGCATGTGTTTTGTAAATACATTTCAGTGTAATAAACGTGAGCTGATGTTGGGTTTTGCTCGGAAGGATAAGGAAGTGACAAACTCCTCGGAAAATTAGAGTCTCACTGGTATTGAGGAACAGAGGGATCTGGGTGTCACAGATTCACAAATCATTAAAACTAGTGACTCAGGCTCTTGAGGCCATAAAAACACAAATAAATCACTGGGATTAATTTCCAATGGGATAGAACTGAAAAGCAGAGAGGTTATGCTAAAGATGTCTAGAAGCTTGTTGAGTCCACGTTGTAATGACTGTATACAGTTCCTGTCTCCATGTTACAGAAATGAAATGGAGACATTGGAGAATATGCAGAATAGATTTACAAAGACAATTCTAGAAATGAGTGATGAGAACAACCAGGAGAAACTGAACAGGTTCAGGCTCTATACTGAAGAAAAAAGAAGACCAAGGGGTGGCATGATAGAGGACTTTACAAAAATAATTCAGTTTGAAAGGGAACACAGAGAGAATTGGTTCCCATTAACAGTGAGACCAAAACTGAGGTAGATAAATCTCAAAGTCTACAAATCCAATTGGGAATTCTGGAGGAAACTCTTTATCCAGAGAGAGATGAGAATGGGGAACTCACTGCCGCAGGGAGAGGTCGAGGCAAATGGAATCGATACAGTTAAGGAGGAGCTGAAAAGACATGAAACGGGAAAGAAATAGAAGGGGATGTTGATAAGATGAGATGAAGACAGGAGGCAGGAAGCTCGTGTTGTGCATGAACACTGGGACTGAGCAGTTTGACCGAATGGCCTGTTTCTGTGTTGTAATCACCATGTGATTCGATATAAAATTCTACCTGGAGATGTGAGCAGTCCAGGTGCTGAGTGTGTGGGTGTTTGAGTGGAATTGGGATCATTGAAAACCATTCAGATATCAGAACGTGTGGTCTGGAAACTGAAAACCTGTTCCCTTTGTTTCAGACTCTGTAGAGAATGAGAGTGAACCTGATACTAAAGGTATTTATCCCAATCTTTGAAAAATACTTCACGGTTACAAATTTAAATATCATTAAAACAGGAGGGACAGTTTTAAAGCTAATCTGATAATGGGACACTGAGGCTATACTGTGATTGGTGAACTGAAATTCTGCTCTGTTCTGTTCCAGATTCTTTAGAAAAAGCGAGTCACTCTGAGACACAAGGTATCTATATTTATATTTTAATATGACCATGTTTCTATCAATCATTGGTCAATAATCGAGTGACGATTGTGCTCATGACACTGTGAAACAGTTTGGATCCATTGGCCTTGGATGGAAACCCAAACCCCAGATCCCGGAGTCAGTGCACGGCTCACTGTTCCTGTCTCTGAAGAGCGAGGAGGACAGAGAGTGTGGGTGAGGGACAATCTCACACCCGGGCAGTAAGTGAGACTAATACTGACCCTCGAGACTCTGGGATTCGACCCGCAGTTTCCTGGTGAAGTGTCCCGAACCCAATCAAACCATGAGCTAGGCCTTCGAGTGATGGGAATGTAGCTCATGGTGAGGCGAGCGATTCAGTGGGTGGTACAATGTGTGAGTGCGAGCAAAAAGGAACATGTGACAGGAACACACTTAAATTGTGAACATTTCACATTCATTTTCCATTTTACAATCGAAAACCGGTTTTCATTTCAGATTCCGACGAAATTGCCAAGAGGAAAAGCAAAGAGATTGGTTCCAGAGAAGATGATGGTTTGTAGATCACTCTGTGTGGGGGATTATTGACTGCACTAATATATGGGAGCTGGGGCCATGAGGATGAACAAGCTCTTTAATGAAATGATGTCAAATTACACGTGGAGTGAGGAGAGCAGTAGCAGAAATGAGAGCAATCTGGCTACAAAACAGCAAACAGAGAGTAGGGGTTAAAGGGAGTTACTCCGACTGTTGAAAGGTGGGAAGTGGTGTTCCACAGGGATTGGTGCTGGGATCATTGTTCTTCATCGTTTACAGAAACAATTTGGACTTGGAATCAGAAATACAATTTGCAAATGTGCAGGGGACACCAAACTGGAGTTTAGTTAATACTGAGGAGATGGTAATACAAATTCAAACTCGGCGTGTGATTGGTAAACACATTTCCTGTTATAAATGTTGGTTGTTCCTGTGTTTTGGTCGGAAGGATAAGGAGGCCACAAACTCCTCAGATAATCAGAGTCTCAATGGGGGTGAGGAACAGAGGGATCATTATTCACAAATCATTAAAACTAGTGACACAGACTCATGAGGCCTTAAAACCAGAAATAAATCACAGGGATTCATTTCCAATGGGATAGAACTGAAAAGCAGAGAGGTTATGCTAAAGATGTCTAGAAGCTTGATGAGTCCACACTGTAACGACTGTACACAGTTCCTGTCTCCATGTTATGCAAAAGCAATGGAGACATTGGAGAATATGCAGAATAGATTTACAAGGACAATACGAGAACTAAGAGGTTAGAACTTTCAGGAGAGATTGAATAGGTACGGGCTCTATTCTCTAGAAAAGAGAAGACTGAGGGGTGACCTGACACAGGTCTTCACAAAAATAATTCAAGTTTAATAGAGTACACAGAGAGAATTTGTTCCCATTGAGGGCAAGACCAAAACTGTGGGCGATAAGTTTCAGAGTCACGAATAAATCCAATCAGGAATTCTGGAGGAAACTCCTTTCCCAGAGAGAGATAAGAATGGTGAGCTCGCAACTGCAGGAAGAGTTTGAGGCAAATACAATCAATACCTTTAAGCGGAAGCTGAAAAAACAAGAAAGGGAAAGAAATAGAAGGGGATGTTGATAAGATGAGATGAAGTCAGGTGGCAGGAAGCTCGTGTTGTGCATGAACACTGGCACCGAGCAGTTTGACCGAATGGCATGTTTCTGTGTTGTATTCACCATGTGATTTGATATAAAATTCCACCTGGAGATGTGAGCTGTCCAGATGCTGAGTGTGTGGGTGTTTGCAGTGGGATTGGGATCATTGAAAACCATTCGGATATCGGGATGTGAGGTCTTGAAACTGAAATCCTCTTCCCTCTGTTTCAGACTCTGCAGAGAATGAGAGTGAGCCTGATACTAAAGGTATTTATCTCGATCTTTGAACAATACTTCACGGTTACAGATTTAAATAGCATTAAAACGGGAGGTCTATAGCATAGAAAAAGGCCCTTCGGCCCATCGAGTCTGTGCCAGTCAGACAAGTGCCTAACTATTCTAGCACTTGGCCCATGGCCGTGTATGCCCTGGCATCAAAAGTACACATCCAAATACTTCTTAAATGTTGAGGATTTCTGCCTTTCAGGCAGTGAGTTCCAGATTCCTACCACCCTCTGGGTGAAAACATTTTGCCTCACATCCCCTCTAAACCTCCTGCCACTTACCTTAAATCTATGCCCCCTGGATACTGATCCCTGCACTAAGGGGAAAAGTTGCTTCCTGTCTACCCTATCTAAGTCCCTGATAATTTTATACACCTCAATCATGTCCTCCCTCAATCATCTCTGCTCCAAGGAAAATAACCCCAGTCTATCCAATCTTTCTTCATAACTAAAACACTCCAGTCCAGGCAACATCCTGTTAAATCTCCTCTGCACTCTCTCTTCTGCAATCACATCCTTCCTATAATGCGGATTCCAGAACTGCAGGCAATACTCGAGCTGTGGGCCTAACCAGCGTCTTATACAATTCCAGCATAACCTCCCTGCTCTTATATTCTATGCCTCAGCTAATAAAGGCAAGTATGCCATATGCCATCTTAACCACCTATCCCACTACGTTAAAGTAACGGTGGACATGCACACCAAGGTCCCTCTGATCCTTGGTACTTCCCAGGGTTCTAACATTCATCGTGCATTCCCGTGCCTTGTTTGTCCTGCCCATGTGCATCACCTCACACTTTTGTGGATTAAATCCCATTTGCCATCGATAAGCCCATCTGACCAGCCCATCTATATCCTCCTGTAATCCTCCTCACTATTTACCACTCCACCAATTCTTGTCTTATCCACGAATTTACTGATCAATCCTACGTTCAATTCTAAATCATTTATATATTCTACAAACAGCAAGGGACCCAACACCGATCCCTGTGGCACCCCACTGGACACAGTCAACCAGTCACAAAAACATCCCTCGACCATCACCACAGTTTTAAAACTATTCTGATTACGGGACACTGAGGCTTTACTGTGATTGGTGAACTGAAATTCTGTTCTTTCTGTTCCAGATTCTTTCGAAAAAGCGAGTCACTCTTGGACTCAAGGTAGCTACACTTATATTTTATTATGTGCCTATTTCTATCAATCATTGGTCAATAATCTAGTGACGATTGTGCTCATGTCTCTGGGAAGATGTTTGGAGGGTGGAAACACAAAGCTCAGATTCTGGAGTCAGTGCACGGCTCACTGTTCCTGTCTCTGAAGAGCGAGGAGGGCAGAGATTGTGGGTGAGGGACAATCTCACACCCGGGCAGTAAGTGAGACTAATACTGACCCTCGAGACTCTGGGATTCGACCCGCAGTTTCCTGGTGAAGTGTCCCGAACCCTATCAAACCCTGAGCAGGGCCTTCGAGGGATGGGAATGTAGCTCATGGTGAGGCGAGCGATTCAGTGGGTGGTACAATGTGTGAGTGTGAGCAAAAAGGAACATGTGACAGGGACACACTTATATTGTGAACATTTCACATTCATTTTCCATTTTACAATCGAAAACCGGTTTTCATTTCAGATTCCGACGAAATTGCCAAGAGGAAAAGCAAAGAGATTGGTTCCAGAGAAGATGATGGTTTGTAGATCACTCTGTGTGGGGGATTATTGACTGCACTAATATATGGGAGCTGGGGCCATGAGGATGAACAAGCTCTTTAATGAAATGATGTCAAATCACACGTGGAGTGACGGGAGCTGTAGCAGAATGGAGACCAAGCTGGCTACAAAACAGCAAATAGAGAGTAGGGGTTAAGGGGAGTTACTCCGACTGGTGGAAGGTGGGAAGTGGTGTTCCACAGGGATTGGTGCTGGGATCATTGTTCTTCATCGTTTACAGAAACAATTTGGACTTTGGAATCAGAAATACAATTTGCAAATGTGCAGGGGACACCAAACTGGAGTTTAGTTAATACTGAGGAGATGGTAATACAAATTCAAACTCGGCGTGTGATTGGTAAATACATTTCACTGTTATAAATGTTGGTTGTTCCTGGGTTTTGGTCGGAAGGATAAGGAGGCCACAAACTCCTCAGATAATCAGAGTCTCAATGGGGGTGAGGAACAGAGGGATCATTATTCACAAATCATTAAAACTAGTGACACAGACTCATGAGGCCTTAAAACCAGAAATAAATCACAGGGATTCATTTCCAATGGGATAGAACTGAAAAGCAGAGAGGTTATGCTAAAGATGTCTAGAAGCTTGATGAGTCCACACTGTAACGACTGTACACAGTTCCTGTCTCCATGTTATGCAAAAGCAATGGAGACATTGGAGAATATGCACAATAGATTTACAAGGACAATACGAGAACTAAGAGGTTAGAACTTTCAGGAGAGATTGAATAGGTTTGGGCTCTATTCTCTAGAAAAGAGAAGACTGAGGGGTGACCTGACACAGGTCTTCACAAAAATAATTCAAGTTTAATAGAGTACACAGAGAGAATTTGTTCCTATTGAGGGCAAGACCAAAACTGTGGGCGATAAGTTTCAGAGTCACGAATAAATCCAATCAGGAATTCTGGAGGAAACTTCTTTCCCAGAGAGAGATAAGAATGGTGAGCTCGCTACTGCAGGAAGAGTTTGAGGCAAATGCAATCAATACATTTAAGCGGAAGCTGAAAAAACAAGAATGGGAAAGAAATAGAAGGGGATGTTGATAAGATGAGATGAAGACGGGAGGCAGGAAGCTCGTGTTGTGCATGAACACTGGCACTGAGCAGTTTGACCGAATGGCCTGTTTCTGTGTTGTAATCACCATGTGATTCGATATAAAATTCCACCTGGAGTTGTGAGCTGTCCAGGTGCTGAGTGTGTGGGTGTTTGCAGTGGGATTGGGATCATTGAAAACCATTCGGATTTGGAACGTGTGGTCTTGAAACTGAAATCCTGTTCCCTCTGTTTCAGACTCTGTAGAGAATGAGAGTGAGCCTGATACTAAAGGTATTTATCCCGATCTTTGAATAATACTTCACGGTTACAGATTTAAATATCATTAAAACAGCATAGAAAAAGGCCCTTCGGCCCATCGAGTCTGTGCCAGTCAAACAAGTGCCTAACTATTCTAATTCCATTTTCTATCACGAGGCCCAAGGCCTTGTATGCCCTGGCATCAAAAGTGGACATCCAAATACTTCTTAAATGTTATGAGGATTTCTGCCTTTCAGGCAGTGAGTTCCAGATTCCCACCACCCTCTGGGTGAAAACATTCTGCCTCACATCCCCTCTAAACCTCCTGCCCCTTACCTTAAATCTATGCCCCCTGGTTACTGATCCCTGCACCAAGGGGAAACGTTGCGTCCTGTCTACCCTATCTATGCCCCTGATAATTTTATACACCTCAATCATGTCCTCCCTCAATCTCCTCTGCTCCAAGGAAAATAACTCCAGACTATCCAATCTCTCTTCATAACTAAAACTCTCCAGTCCAGGCAACATCCTGGTAAATCTCCTCTGCCCTCTCTCTTCTGCAATCACATCCTTCCTATAATGCGGATTCCAGAACTGCACACAATACTCCAGCTGTGGCCTAACCGACGTTTTATATAGTTTTAGCATAACCTCTCTGCTCTTATATTCTTTGCCCCGTCTAATAAAGGTAAGTATGCCATATGCCTGCTCAACCACCTTATCTACCTGTCCCGCTACCTTAAAGTACCGGTGGACATGCACATCAAGGTCCCTCTGATCCTCGGTACTTCCCAGGGTCCTACCATTCATCGTGCATTCCCGTGCCTTGTTTGTCCTGCCCATGTGCATCACCTCACCCTTATCTGGATTAAATTCCATTTGCCACCGATAAGCCCATCTGACCAGCCCGTCTATATCCTCCTGTAATCTAAGGCGATCCTCATCACTATTTTCCACTCTACCAATTATTCTCTTATCCAAGAACTTACTGATCAACCCGCCTACATTCAATTCTAAATTGTTTATATATTCTACAAACAGCAAGGGACCCAACACCGATCCCTGTGGAACCCCACTGGACACAGGCATCCAGTCACAAAAACATCCCTCAACCATCATCACAGTTTGAAAACTATTCTGATTACGGGACACTGATGCCTTACTGTGATTGGTGAACTGAAAGTCTGTTCTTTCTGTTCCAGATTCTTTCGAAAAAGCGAGTCACTCTGGGACTCAAGGTACCTACACTTATATTTTAATATGTACCTATTTCTATCAATCATTGGTCAATAATCTAGTGACAAATGGGCTCATGTCTCTGGCAAGCTGTTTGGAGGATGGAAACTCAAAGCTCAGATCCCGTAGTCAGTGCTCGGCTCACTGTTCCTGTCTCTGAAGAGCGAGGAGGGCTAGAGTGTGGGTGAGGGACAATCTCGCTCCCAGGCAGTAAGTGAGACTCACACTGAGCCTCGAGACTCTGGGATTCAACCCACAGTTTCCGGGTGAAGTGTCCTGAACCCAATCAAACCATGAGCTAGGCCTTCGAGTGATGGGAATGTAGCTCATGGTGAAGCGAGCAATTCAGTGGGTGGTACAATGTGTGAGTGCGAGCAAAAAGGAACATGTGACAGGAACACACTTTTAAATTGTGAACATTTCACATTCAGTTTCCATTTTATAATCAAAAACCGGTTTTCATTTCAGATTCCGATGAAATTGCCAAAAGGAAAAGCAAAGAGATTGGTTCCAGAGAAGATGATGGTTTGTAGATCACTCTGTGTGGGGGACTATTAACTGCCCTAATTTATGGTAGCTGGGGCCATGAGGATGAACAAGCTCTTTAATGAAATGATGCCAAATGCGCATGGAGTGATGGGAGCAGTAGCAGAATGGAGAGCAAGCTGGCTACAAAACAGCAAACAGAGAGTAGGGGTTAAGGGGAGTTACTCCGACTGGTGGAAGGTGGGAAGTGGTGTTCCACAGGGATTGGTGCTGGGATCATTGTTCTTCATCGTTTACAGAAACAATTTGGACTTGGAATCAGAAATACAATTTGCAAATGTGCAGGGGACACCAAACTGGAGTTTAGTTAATACTGAGGAGATGGTAATACAAATTCAAACTCGGCGTGTGATTGGTAAATACATTTCACTGTTATAAATGTTGGTTGTTCCTGGGTTTTGGTCGGAAGGATAAGGAGGCCACAAACTCCTCAGATAATCAGAGTCTCAATGGGGGTGAGGAACAGAGGGATCATTATTCACAAATCATTAAAACTAGTGACACAGACTCATGAGGCCTTAAAACCAGAAATAAATCACAGGGATTCATTTCCAATGCGATAGAACTGAAAAGCAGAGAGGTTATGCTAAAGATGTCTAGAAGCTTGATGAGTCCACACTGTAACGACTGTACACAGTTCCTGTCTCCATGTTATGCAAAAGGAATGGAGACATTGGAGAATTTGCAGAATAGATTTACAAGGACTATATGAGAACTGAGAGTTTAGAACTATCAGGGGAGACTGAATAGGTTCAGGCTCTATTCTCTAGAAAAGAGTAGACTGAGGGGTGACCTAACAGAAGTCTTCACAAAAAGAATTCAGGTTTGATAGAGTAAACAGAGAGAATTTGTTCCCATTGAGGGCAAGACCAAAACTGAGGGCGATAAGTTTCAGAGTCACGAATAAATCCAATCAAGAATTCTGGAGGAAACTCTTTTCCCAGAGAGAGCTGAGAATGGGGAGCTCGCTACTGCAGGAAGAGTTTGAAGCAAATACAATCAATACCTTTAAGCGGAAGCTGAAAAAGCAAGAAAGGTGAAAGAAATAGAAGGGGATGTTGATAAGATGAGATGAAGTCAGGTGGCAGGAAGCTCGTGTTGTGCATGAACACTGGCACCGAGCAGTTTGACCGAATGGCATGTTTCTGTGTTGTATTCACCGTGTGATTTGATATAAAATTCCACCTGGAGATGTGAGCTGTCCAGGTGCTGAGTGTGTGGGTGTTTGCAGTGGGATTGGGATCATTGAAAACCATTCGGATATCGGGATGTGTGGTCTTGAAACTGAAATCCTTTTCCCTCTTTTTCAGACTCTGTAGAGAATGAGAGTGAGCTTGATACTAAAGGTATTTATCCCGATCTTTGTACAATACTTCATGGTTACAGATTTAAATATCATTAAAACGGGAGTTCTACAGCATAGAAATAGGCCCATTGGCCCATCGAGTCTGTGCCAGTCAAACAAGTGCCTAACTATTCTAATTCCATTTTCTAGCACTTGGCCCATGGCCTTGTATGCCCTGGCATCAAAAGTACACATCCAAATACTTCTTAAATGTTATGAGGATTTCTGCCTTTCAGGCAGTGAGTTCCAGATTCCCACCACCTTCCGGGTGAAAACATTCTGCCTCACATCCCCTCTAAACCTCCTGCCCCTTACCTTAAATCTATACCCCCTGGTTACTGATCCCTGCACCAAGGGGAAAAGTTGCTTCCTGTCTACCCTATCTATGCCCCTGATAATTTTATACACCTCAATCATGTCCTCCCTCAATCACCTCTGCTCCAAGGAAAATAACTCCAGTCTATCCAATCTCTTTTCATAACTAAAACTCTCCAGTCCAGGCAACATCCTGGTAAATCTCCTCTGCACTCTCTCTTCTGCAATCACATCCTTCAAATAATGCGGATTCCAGAACTGCACGCAATACTTGAGCTGTGGGCCTAACCAGCGTTTTATACAATTCCAGCATAACCTCCCTGCTCTTATATTCTATGCCTCAGCTAATAAAGGCAAGTATGCCATATGCCTTCTTAACCGCCTAATCTACCTGTCCCGCAACCTTAAAGTACCGGTGGACATGCACACCAAGGTCCATCCGATCCTCGGTACTTCCCAGCGTCCTACCATTCATCGTGCATTCCCATGCCTTGTTTGTCCTGCCCATGTGCATCACCTCACACTTTTGTGGATTAAATCCCATTTGCCATCGATAAGCCCATCTGACCAGCCCATCTATATCCTCCTGTAATCTAAGGCGATCCTCCTCACTATTTACCACTCCACCAATTATTGTCTTATCCACGAACTTACTGATCAATCCTCCTACATTCAATTATAAATTGTTTATATATTCTACAAACAGCAAGGGACCCAACACCGATCCCTGTGGGACCCAACACCGATCCCTTTGGAACCCCACTGGACACAGTCAACCAGTCACAAAAACATCCCTCGACCATCACCATAGTTTTAAAAGTATTCTGATTACGGGACACTGAGGCTTTACTGTGATTGGTGAACTGAAATTCTGTTCTTTTTGTTCCAGATTCTTTCGAAAAAGCGAGTCACTCTGCAACTCGAGGTACCTACACGTATATTTTAATATGTACCTATTTCTATCAATCATTGGTCAATAATCTAGTGACAAATGTGTTCATGTCACTGGGAAGCTGTTTGGAGGATGGAAACTCAAAGCTCAGATCCCGTAGTCAGTGCTCGGCTCACTGTTCCCATCTCTGAAGAGCGAGGAGGGCAGAGAGTGTGGGTGCGGGACAATCTCACACCCGGGCAGTAAGTGAGACTCACACTGAACCTTGAGACTCCGGGATTCAACCCGCAGTTTCCTGGTGAAGTGTCCCGAACCCAATCCAACCCTGAGCAGGGCCTTCGAGTGATGGGAATGTAGCTCATGGTGAGGCGAGCGATTCAGTGGGTGGTACAATGTGTGAGTGTGAGCAAAAATGAACATTTGACAGGGACACACTTAAATTGTGAACATTTCACAATCATTTTCCATTTTATAATCGAAAACCGGTTTTCATTTCAGATTCCGATGAAATTGCTAAGAGGAAAAGCAAAGAGATTGGTTCCAGAGAAGATGATGGTTTGTAGATCACTCTGTGTGGGGGATTATTGACTGCACTAATATATGGGAGCTGGGGCCATGAGGATGAACAAGCTCTTTAATGAAATGATGTCAAATCACACGTGGAGTGAGGGGAGCAGTAGCAGAATGGAGAGCAAGCTGGCTACAAAACAGCAAACAGAGAGTAGGGGTTAAGGGGAGTTACTCCGACTGGTGGAAGGTGGGAAGTGGTGTTCCACAGGGATTGGTGCTGGGATCATTGTTCTTCATCGTTTACAGAAACAATTTGGACTTGGAATCAGAAATACAATTTGCAAATGTGCAGGGGACACCAAACTGGAGTTTAGTTAATACTGAGGAGATGGTAATACAAATTCAAACTCGGCGTGTGATTGGTAAATACATTTCACTGTTATAAATGTTGGTTGTTCCTGGGTTTTGGTCGGAAGGATAAGGAGGCCACAAACTCCTCAGATAATCAGAGTCTCAATGGGGGTGAGGAACAGAGGGATCATTATTCACAAATCATTAAAACTAGTGACACAGACTCATGAGGCCTTAAAACCAGAAATAAATCACAGGGATTCATTTCCAATGCGATAGAACTGAAAAGCAGAGAGGTTATGCTAAAGATGTCTAGAAGCTTGATGAGTCCACACTGTAACGACTGTACACAGTTCCTGTCTCCATGTTATGCAAAAGGAATGGAGACATTGGAGAATTTGCAGAATAGATTTACAAGGACTATATGAGAACTGAGAGTTTAGAACTATCAGGGGAGACTGAATAGGTTCAGGCTCTATTCTCTAGAAAAGAGTAGACTGAGGGGTGACCTAACAGAAGTCTTCACAAAAAGAATTCAGGTTTGATAGAGTAAACAGAGAGAATTTGTTCCCATTGAGGGTAAGACCAAAACTGAGGGCGATAAGTTTCAGAGTCACGAATAAATCCAATCAAGCATTCTGGAGGAAACTCTTTTCCCAGAGAGAGCTGAGAATGGGGAGCTCGCTACTGCAGGAAGAGTTTGAAGCAAATACAATCAATACCTTTAAGCGGAAGCTGAAAAAGCAAGAAAGGTGAAAGAAATAGAAGGGGATGTTGATAAGATGAGATGAAGTCAGGTGGCAGGAAGCTCGTGTTGTGCATGAACACTGGCACCGAGCAGTTTGACCGAATGGCATGTTTCTGTGTTGTATTCACCGTGTGATTTGATATAAAATTCCACCTGGAGATGTGAGCTGTCCAGGTGCTGAGTGTGTGGGTGTTTGCAGTGGGATTGGGATCATTGAAAACCATTCGGATATCGGGATGTGTGGTCTTGAAACTGAAATCCTTTTCCCTCTTTTTCAGACTCTGTAGAGAATGAGAGTGAGCTTGATACTAAAGGTATTTATCCCGATCTTTGTACAATACTTCATGGTTACAGATTTAAATATCATTAAAACGGGAGTTCTACAGCATAGAAATAGGCCCATTGGCCCATCGAGTCTGTGCCAGTCAAACAAGTGCCTAACTATTCTAATTCCATTTTCTAGCACTTGGCCCATGGCCTTGTATGCCCTGGCATCAAAAGTACACATCCAAATACTTCTTAAATGTTATGAGGATTTCTGCCTTTCAGGCAGTGAGTTCCAGATTCCCACCACCTTCCGGGTGAAAACATTCTGCCTCACATCCCCTCTAAACCTCCTGCCCCTTACCTTAAATCTATACCCCCTGGTTACTGATCCCTGCACCAAGGGGAAAAGTTGCTTCCTGTCTACCCTATCTATGCCCCTGATAATTTTATACACCTCAATCATGTCCTCCCTCAATCACCTCTGCTCCAAGGAAAATAACTCCAGTCTATCCAATCTCTTTTCATAACTAAAACTCTCCAGTCCAGGCAACATCCTGGTAAATCTCCTCTGCACTCTCTCTTCTGCAATCACATCCTTCAAATAATGCGGATTCCAGAACTGCTCGCAATACTTGAGCTGTGGGCCTAACCAGCGTTTTATACAATTCCAGCATAACCTCCCTGCTCTTATATTCTATGCCTCAGCTAATAAAGGCAAGTATGCCATATGCCTTCTTAACCGCCTAATCTACCTGTCCCGCAACCTTAAAGTACCGGTGGACATGCACACCAAGGTCCATCCGATCCTCGGTACTTCCCAGCGTCCTACCATTCATCGTGCATTCCCATGCCTTGTTTGTCCTGCCCATGTGCATCACCTCACACTTTTGTGGATTAAATCCCATTTGCCATCGATAAGCCCATCTGACCAGCCCATCTATATCCTCCTGTAATCTAAGGCGATCCTCCTCACTATTTACCACTCCACCAATTATTGTCTTATCCACGAACTTACTGATCAATCCTCCTACATTCAATTATAAATTGTTTATATATTCTACAAACAGCAAGGGACCCAACACCGATCCCTGTGGGACCCAACACCGATCCCTTTGGAACCCCACTGGACACAGTCAACCAGTCACAAAAACATCCCTCGACCATCACCATAGTTTTAAAAGTATTCTGATTACGGGACACTGAGGCTTTACTGTGATTGGTGAACTGAAATTCTGTTCTTTTTGTTCCAGATTCTTTCGAAAAAGCGAGTCACTCTGCAACTCGAGGTACCTACACGTATATTTTAATATGTACCTATTTCTATCAATCATTGGTCAATAATCTAGTGACAAATGTGTTCATGTCACTGGGAAGCTGTTTGGAGGATGGAAACTCAAAGCTCAGATCCCGTAGTCAGTGCTCGGCTCACTGTTCCCATCTCTGAAGAGCGAGGAGGGCAGAGAGTGTGGGTGCGGGACAATCTCACACCCGGGCAGTAAGTGAGACTCACACTGAACCTTGAGACTCCGGGATTCAACCCGCAGTTTCCTGGTGAAGTGTCCCGAACCCAATCCAACCCTGAGCAGGGCCTTCGAGTGATGGGAATGTAGCTCATGGTGAGGCGAGCGATTCAGTGGGTGGTACAATGTGTGAGTGTGAGCAAAAATGAACATTTGACAGGGACACACTTAAATTGTGAACATTTCACAATCATTTTCCATTTTATAATCGAAAACCGGTTTTCATTTCAGATTCCGATGAAATTGCTAAGAGGAAAAGCAAAGAGATTGGTTCCAGAGAAGATGATGGTTTGTAGATCACTCTGTGTGGGGGATTATTGACTGCACTAATATATGGGAGCTGGGGCCATGAGGATGAACAAGCTCTTTAATGAAATGATGTCAAATCACACGTGGAGTGAGGGGAGTAGTAGCAGAATGGAGAGCAAGCTGGCTACAAAACAGCAAACACAGAGTAGGGGTTAAGGGGAGTTACTCCGACTGGTGGAAGGTGGGAAGTGGTGTTCCACAGGGATTGGTGCTGGGATCATTGTTCTTCATCGTTTACAGAAACAATTTGGACTTTGGAATCAGAAATACAATTTGCAAATGTGCAGGGGACACCAAACTGGAGTTTAGTTAATACTGAGGAGATGGTAATACAAATTCAAACTTGGCGTGTGATTGGTAAATACATTTCACTGTTATAAATGTTGGTTGTTCCTGGGTTTTGGTCGGAAGGATAAGGAGGCCACAAACTCCTCAGATAATCAGAGTCTCAATGGGGGTGAGGAACAGAGGGATCATTATTCACAAATCATTAAAACTAGTGACACAGACTCATGAGGCCTTAAAACCAGAAATAAATCACAGGGATTCATTTCCAATGCGATAGAACTGAAAAGCAGAGAGGTTATGCTAAAGATGTCTAGAAGCTTGATGAGTCCACACTGTAACGACTGTACACAGTTCCTGTCTCCATGTTATGCAAAAGGAATGGAGACATTGGAGAATTTGCAGAATAGATTTACAAGGACTATATGAGAACTGAGAGTTTAGAACTATCAGGGGAGACTGAATAGGTTCAGGCTCTATTCTCTAGAAAAGAGTAGACTGAGGGGTGACCTAACAGAAGTCTTCACAAAAAGAATTCAGGTTTGATAGAGTAAACAGAGAGAATTTGTTCCCATTGAGGGCAAGACCAAAACTGAGGGCGATAAGTTTCAGAGTCACGAATAAATCCAATCAAGAATTCTGGAGGAAACTCTTTTCCCAGAGAGAGCTGAGAATGGGGAGCTCGCTACTGCAGGAAGAGTTTGAAGCAAATACAATCAATACCTTTAAGCGGAAGCTGAAAAAGCAAGAAAGGTGAAAGAAATAGAAGGGGATGTTGATAAGATGAGATGAAGTCAGGTGGCAGGAAGCTCGTGTTGTGCATGAACACTGGCACCGAGCAGTTTGACCGAATGGCATGTTTCTGTGTTGTATTCACCGTGTGATTTGATATAAAATTCCACCTGGAGATGTGAGCTGTCCAGGTGCTGAGTGTGTGGGTGTTTGCAGTGGGATTGGGATCATTGAAAACCATTCGGATATCGGGATGTGTGGTCTTGAAACTGAAATCCTTTTCCCTCTTTTTCAGACTCTGTAGAGAATGAGAGTGAGCTTGATACTAAAGGTATTTATCCCGATCTTTGTACAATACTTCATGGTTACAGATTTAAATATCATTGAAACGGGAGTTCTACAGCATAGAAATAGGCCCATTGGCCCATCGAGTCTGTGCCAGTCAAACAAGTGCCTAACTATTCTAATTCCATTTTCTAGCACTTGGCCCATGGCCTTGTATGCCCTGGCATCAAAAGTACACATCCAATACTTCTTAAATGTTATGAGGATTTCTGCCTTTCAGGCAGTGAGTTCCAGATTCCCACCACCTTCCGGGTGAAAACATTCTGCCTCACATCCCCTCTAAACCTCCTGCCCCTTACCTTAAATCTATACCCCCTGGTTACTGATCCCTGCACCAAGGGGAAAAGTTGCTTCCTGTCTACCCTATCTATGCCCCTGATAATTTTATACACCTCAATCATGTCCTCCCTCAATCACCTCTGCTCCAAGGAAAATAACTCCAGTCTATCCAATCTCTTTTCATAACTAAAACTCTCCAGTCCAGGCAACATCCTGGTAAATCTCCTCTGCACTCTCTCTTCTGCAATCACATCCTTCAAATAATGCGGATTCCAGAACTTCACGCAATACTTGAGCTGTGGGCCTAACCAGCGTTTTATACAATTCCAGCATAACCTCCCTGCTCTTATATTCTATGCCTCAGCTAATAAAGGCAAGTATGCCATATGCCTTCTTAACCGCCTAATCTACCTGTCCCGCAACCTTAAAGTACCGGTGGACATGCACACCAAGGTCCATCCGATCCTCGGTACTTCCCAGCGTCCTACCATTCATCGTGCATTCCCATGCCTTGTTTGTCCTGCCCATGTGCATCACCTCACACTTTTGTGGATTAAATCCCATTTGCCATCGATAAGCCCATCTGACCAGCCCATCTATATCCTCCTGTAATCTAAGGCGATCCTCCTCACTATTTACCACTCCACCAATTATTGTCTTATCCACGAACTTACTGATCAATCCTCCTACATTCAATTATAAATTGTTTATATATTCTACAAACAGCAAGGGACCCAACACCGATCCCTGTGGGACCCAACACCGATCCCTTTGGAACCCCACTGGACACAGTCAACCAGTCACAAAAACATCCCTCGACCATCACCATAGTTTTAAAAGTATTCTGATTACGGGACACTGAGGCTTTACTGTGATTGGTGAACTGAAATTCTGTTCTTTTTGTTCCAGATTCTTTCGAAAAAGCGAGTCACTCTGCAACTCGAGGTACCTACACGTATATTTTAATATGTACCTATTTCTATCAATCATTGGTCAATAATCTAGTGACAAATGTGTTCATGTCACTGGGAAGCTGTTTGGAGGATGGAAACTCAAAGCTCAGATCCCGTAGTCAGTGCTCGGCTCACTGTTCCCATCTCTGAAGAGCGAGGAGGGCAGAGAGTGTGGGTGCGGGACAATCTCACACCCGGGCAGTAAGTGAGACTCACACTGAACCTTGAGACTCCGGGATTCAACCCGCAGTTTCCTGGTGAAGTGTCCCGAACCCAATCCAACCCTGAGCAGGGCCTTCGAGTGATGGGAAAGTAGCTCATGGTGAGGCGAGCGATTCAGTGGGTGGTACAATGTGTGAGTGTGAGCAAAAAGGAACATGTGACAGGGACACACTTAAATTGTGAACATTTCACATTCATTTTTCATTTTATAATCGAAAATCGGTTTTCATTTCAGATTCCGACGAAATTGCCAAGAGGAAAAGCAAAGAGATTGGTTCTAGAGAAGATGATGGTTTGTAGATCACTCTGTGTGGGGGATTATTGACTGTGCAAATATATGGGAGCTGGGGCCATGAGGATGAACAAGCTCTTTAATGAAATGATGTCAAATGGATGTGGAGTGAGGGTAGCAGTAGCAGAATGGAGAGCAAGCTGGCTACAAAACAGCAAACACAGAGTAGGGGTGAAAGGGAGTTACTCGGACTGGTGGAAGGTGGGAAGTGGTGTTCCACAGGGATTGGTGCTGGGATCATTGTTCTTCATCGTTTACAGAAACAATTTGGACTTGGAATCAGAAATACAATTTGTAAATGTGCAGGGGACACCAAACTGGAGTTTAGTTAATACTGAGGAGATGGTAATACAAATTCAGACTCGGCGTGTGATTGGTAAATACATTTCACTGTTATAAATGGTGGTTGTTCCTGGGTTTTGGTCGGAAGGATAAGGAGGCCACAAACTCCTCAGATAATCAGAGTCTCAATGGGGGTGAGGAACAGAGGGATCATTATTCACAAATCATTAAAACTAGTGACACAGACTCATGAGGCCTTAAAACCAGAAATAAATCACTGGGATTCATTTCCAATGGGATAGAACTGAAAAGCAGAGAGGTTATGCTAAAGATGTCTAGAAGCTTGATGAGTCCACACTGTAACGACTGTACACAGTTCCTGTCTCCATGTTACGCAAAAGCAATGGAGACATTGGAGAATATGCAGAATAGATTTACAAGGACAATACTAGAACTGAGAGGTTAGAACTATCAGGAGAGACTGAATAGGTTTGGGCTCTATTCTCTAGAAAAAGAAGACTGAGGGGTGATTGACAGAGGTCTTCACAAAAAGAATTCAAGTTTGATGGAGAACACAGAGAGAATTTGTTCCCATTGAGGGCAAGACCAAAACTGAGGGCGATAATTTTCAGAGTCACGAATAAATCCAATTAGGAATTCTGGAGGAAACTCTTTTCCCAGAGAGAGATGAGAATGGGGAGCTCGCTACTGCAGGAAGATTTTGAGGCACATACAATCAGTACACTTAAGCGGAAGCTGAAAACATAAGAAAGGGAAAGAAATAGAAGGGGATGTTGATAAGATGAGATGAAGTCAGGTGGCAGGAAGCTCGTGTTGTGCATGAACACTGGCACCGAGCAGTTTGACCGAATGGCCTGTTTCTGTGTTGTAATCACCATGTGATTCGATATAAAATTCCACCTGGAGTTGTGAGCTGTCCAGGTGCTGAGTGTGTGGGTGTTTGCAGTGGGATTGGGATCATTAAAAACCATTTGGATATCGAAACGTGGGGTCTGGAAACTGAAATCCTCTTCCCTCTGTTTCAGACTCTGCAGAGAATGAGAGTGAGCCTGATACTAAAGGTATTTATCTCGATCTTTGAACAATACTTCACGGTTACAGATTTAAATATCATTAAAACGGGAGGTCTACAGCATAGAAAAAGGCCCTTCGGCCCATCGAGTGTGCACCAGACAAACAAGTGCCTAACTATTCTAGCACTTGGCCCATGGCCTTGAATGCCCTGGCGTCAAGAGTACACATCCAAATACTTCTTAAATGTTATGAGGATTTCTGCCTTTCAGGCAGTGAGTTCCAGATTCCTACCACCCTCTGGGTGAAAACATTTTGCCTCACATCCCCTCTAAACCTCCTGCCACTTACCTTAAATCTATGCCCCCTGGATACTGATCCCTGCACTAAAGGGAAAAGTTGCTTCCTGTCTATCCTATCTATGCCCCTGATAATTTTATACACCTCAATCATGTCCTCCCTCAATCTCCTCTGCTCCAAGGAAAATAACCCCAGTCTATCCAATCTTCCTTCATAACTAAAACACTCAAGTCCAGGCAACATCCTGGTAAATCTCCTCTGCACCCTCTCTTCTGCAATCACATCCTTCAAATAATGCGGATTCCAGAACTGCACGCAATACTCGAGCTGTGGGCCTAACCAGCGTTTTATACAATTCCAGCATAACCTCCCTGCTCTTATATTCTATGCCTCAGCTAATAAAGGCAAGTATGCCATATGCCATCTTAACCACCTTATCCACTTATCCCACTACCTTAAAGTACCGGTGGACATGCACACCAAGGTCCCTCTGATCCTCGGTACTTCCCAGGGTCCTACCATTCATCGTGCATTCCCGTGCCTTGTTTGTCCTGCCCATGTGCATCACCTCACACTTTTGTGGATTAAATCCCATTTGCCATCGATAAGCCCATCTGACCAGCCCATCTATATCCTCCTGTAATCCTCCTCACTATTTACCACTCCACCAATTATTGTCTTATCCACGGACTTACTGATCAATCCTCCTACATTCAATTCTAAAGCGTTTATATATTCTACAAACAGCAAGGGACCCAACACCGATCCCTGTGGCACCCCACTGGACACAGTCAACCAGTCACAAAAACATCCCTTGACCATCACCATAGTTTTAAAACTATTCTGATAACGGGACACTGAGGCTTTACTGTGATTGGTGAACTGAAATTCTGTTCTTTCTGTTCCAGATTCTTTCGAAAAAGCAAGTCACTCTTGGACTCAAGGTAGCTACTCTTATATTTTATTATGTACCTATTTCTATCAACCATTGGTCAATAATCTAGTGACGATTGTGCTCATGTCTCTGGGAAGATGTTTGGAGGGTGCAAACACAAAGCTCAGATTTTGGAGTCAGTGCACGGCTCACTGTTCCTGTCTCTGAAGAGCGAGGAGGGCAGAGAGTGTGGGTGAGGGACAATCTCACACCCGGGCAGTAAGTGAGACTAATACTGACCCTCGAGACTCTGGGATTCGACCCGCAGTTTCCTGGTGAAGTGTCCCGAACCCAATCCAACCCTGAGCAGGGCCTTCGAGGGATGGGAATGTAGCTCATGGTGAGGCGAGCGATTCAGTGGGTGGTACAATGTGTGAGTGTGAGCAAAAAGGAACATGTGACAGGGACACACTTAAATTGTGAACATTTCACATTCATTTTTCATTTTATAATCGAAAATCGGTTTTCATTTCAGATTCCGACGAAATTGCCAAGAGGAAAAGCAAAGAGATTGGTTCTAGAGAAGATGATGGTTTGTAGATCACTCTGTGTGGGGGATTATTGACTGTGCAAATATATGGGAGCTGGGGCCATGAGGATGAACAAGCTCTTTAATGAAATGATGTCAAATGGATGTGGAGTGAGGGGAGCAGTAGCAGAATGGAGAGCAAGCTGGCTACAAAACAGCAAACACAGAGTAGGGGTGAAAGGGAGTTACTCGGACTGCTGGAAGGTGGGAAGTGGTGTTCCACAGGGATTGGTGCTGGGATCATTGTTCTTCATCGTTTACAGAAACAATTTGGACTTGGAATCAGAAATACAATTTGTAAATGTGCAGGGGACACCAAACTGGAGTTTAGTTAATACTGAGGAGATGGTAATAATAATTCAGACTCGGCGTGTGATTGGCAAATACATTTCACTGTTATAAATGGTGGTTGTTCCTGGGTTTTGGTCGGAAGGATAAGGAGGCCACAAACTCCTCAGATAATCAGAGTCTCAATGGGGGTGAGGAACAGAGGGATCATTATTCACAAATCATTAAAACTAGTGACACAGACTCATGAGGCCTTAAAACCAGAAATAAATCACAGGGATTCATTTCCAATGGGATAGAACTGAAAAGCAGAGAGGTTATGCTAAAGATGTCTAGAAGCATAATTAGTCCACACTGTAACGACTGTACACAGTTCCTGTCTCCATGTTACGCAAAAGCAATGGAGACATTGGAGAATATGCAGAATAGATTTACAAGGACAATACTAGAACTGAGAGGTTAGAACTATCAGGAGAGACTGAATAGGTTTGGGCTCTATTCTCTAGAAAAAGAAGACTGAGGGGTGATTGACAGAGGTCTTCACAAAAAGAATTCAAGTTTGATAGAGAACACAGAGAGAATTTGTTCCCATTGAGGGCAAGACCAAAACTGAGGGCGATAATTTTCAGAGTCACGAATAAATCCAATCAGGAATTCTGGAGGAAACTCTTTTCCCAGAGAGAGATGAGAATGGGGAGCTCGCTACTGCAGGAAGATTTTGAGGCACATACAATCAATACACTTAAGCGGAAGCTGAAAACATAAGAAAGGGAAAGAAATAGAAGGGGATGTTGATAAGATGAGATGAAGTCAGGTGGCAGGAAGCTCGTGTTGTGCATGAACACTGGCACCGAGCAGTTTGACCGAATGGCCTGTTTCTGTGTTGTAATCACCATGTGATTCGATATAAAATTCCACCTGGAGTTGTGAGCTGTCCAGGTGCTGAGTGTGTGGGTGTTTGCAGTGGGATTGGGATCATTAAAAACCATTTGGATATCGAAACGTGGGGTCTGGAAACTGAAATCCTCTTCCCTCTGTTTCAGACTCTGCAGAGAATGAGAGTGAGCCTGATACTAAAGGTATTTATCTCGATCTTTGAACAATACTTCACGGTTACAGATTTAAATATCATTAAAACGGGAGGTCTACAGCATAGAAAAAGGCCCTTCGGCCCATCGAGTGTGCACCAGACAAACAAGTGCCTAACTATTCTAGCACTTGGCCCATGGCCTTGAATGCCCTGGCGTCAAGAGTACACATCCAAATACTTCTTAAATGTTATGAGGATTTCTGCCTTTCAGGCAGTGAGTTCCAGATTCCTACCACCCTCTGGGTGAAAATATTTTGCCTCACATCCCCTCTAAACCTCCTGCCACTTACCTTAAATCTATGCCCCCTGGATACTGATCCCTGCACTAAGGGGAAAAGTTGCTTCCTGTCTATCCTATCTATGCCCCTGATAATTTTATACACCTCAATCATGTCCTCCCTCAATCTCCTCTGCTCCAAGGAAAATAACCCCAGTCTATCCAATCTTCCTTCATAACTAAAACACTCAAGTCCAGGCAACATCCTGGTAAATCTCCTCTGCACCCTCTCTTCTGCAATCACATCCTTCAAATAATGCGGATTCCAGAACTGCACGCAATACTCGAGCTGTGGGCCTAACCAGCGTTTTATACAATTCCAGCATAACCTCCCTGCTCTTATATTCTATGCCTCAGCTAATAAAGGCAAGTATGCCATATGCCATCTTAACCACCTTATCCACTTATCCCACTACCTTAAAGTACCGGTGGACATGCACACCAAGGTCCCTCTGATCCTCGGTACTTCCCAGGGTCCTACCATTCATCGTGCATTCCCGTGCCTTGTTTGTCCTGCCCATGTGCATCACCTCACACTTTTGTGGATTAAATCCCATTTGCCATCGATAAGCCCATCTGACCAGCCCATCTATATCCTCCTGTAATCCTCCTCACTATTTACCACTCCACCGATTATTGTCTTATCCACGGACTTACTGATCAATCCTCCTACATTCAATTCTAAAGCGTTTATATATTCTACAAACAGCAAGGGACCCAACACCGATCCCTGTGGCACCCCACTGGACACAGTCAACCAGTCACAAAAACATCCCTTGACCATCACCATAGTTTTAAAACTATTCTGATAACGGGACACTGAGGCTTTACTGTGATTGGTGAACTGAAATTCTGTTCTTTCTGTTCCAGATTCTTTCGAAAAAGCGAGTCACTCTTGGACTCAAGGTAGCTACTCTTATATTTTATTATGTACCTATTTCTATCAACCATTGGTCAATAATCTAGTGACGATTGTGCTCATGTCTCTGGGAAGATGTTTGGAGGGTGCAAACACAAAGCTCAGATTTTGGAGTCAGTGCACGGCTCACTGTTCCTGTCTCTGAAGAGCGAGGAGGGCAGAGAGTGTGGGTGAGGGACAATCTCACACCCGGGAAGTAAGTGAGACTAATACTGACCCTCGAGACTCTGGGATCCGACCCGCAGTTTCCTGGTGAAGTGTCCCGAACCCAATCCAACCCTGAGCAGGGCCTTCGAGGGATGGGAATGTAGCTCATGGTGAGGCGAGCGATTCAGTGGGTGGTACAATGTGTGAGTGTGAGCAAAAAGGAACATGTGACAGGGACACACTTAAATTGTGAACATTTCACATTCATTTTTCATTTTATAATCGAAAATCGGTTTTCATTTCAGATTCCGACGAAATTGCCAAGAGGAAAAGCAAAGAGATTGGTTCTAGAGAAGATGATGGTTTGTAGATCACTCTGTGTGGGGGATTATTGACTGTGCAAATATATGGGAGCTGGGGCCATGAGGATGAACAAGCTCTTTAATGAAATGATGTCAAATGGATGTGGAGTGAGGGGAGCAGTAGCAGAATGGAGAGCAAGCTGGCTACAAAACAGCAAACACAGAGTAGGGGTGAAAGGGAGTTACTCGGACTGCTGGAAGGTGGGAAGTGGTGTTCCACAGGGATTGGTGCTGGGATCATTGTTCTTCATCGTTTACAGAAACAATTTGGACTTGGAATCAGAAATACAATTTGTAAATGTGCAGGGGACACCAAACTGGAGTTTAGTTAATACTGAGGAGATGGTAATACAAATTCAAACTCGGCGTGTGATTGGTAAATACATTTCACTGTTATAAATGGTGGTTGTTCCTGGGTTTTGGTCGGAAGGATAAGGAGGCCACAAACTCCTCAGATAATCAGAGTCTCAATGGGGGTGAGGAACAGAGGGGTCATTATTCACAAATCATTAAAACTAGTGACACAGACTCATGAGGCCTTAAAACCAGAAATAAATCACTGGGATTCATTTCCAATGGGATAGAACTGAAAAGCAGAGAGGTTATGCTAAAGATATCTAGAAGCTTAATTAGTCCACACTGTAACGACTGTACACAGTTCCTGTCTCCATGTTACGCAAAAGCAATGGAGACATTGGAGAATATGCAGAATAGATTTACAAGGACAATACTAGAACTGAGAGGTTAGAACTATCAGGAGAGACTGAATAGGTTTGGGCTCTATTCTCTAGAAAAAGAAGACTGAGGGGTGATTGACAGAGGTCTTCACAAAAAGAATTCAAGTTTGATGGAGAACACAGAGAGAATTTGTTCCCATTGAGGGCAAGACCAAAACTGAGGGCAATAATTTTCAGAGTCACGAATAAATCCAATCAGGAATTCTGGAGGAAACTCTTTTCCCAGAGAGAGATGAGAATGGGGAGCTCGCTACTGCAGGAAGATTTTGAGGCACATACAATCAATACACTTAAGCGGAAGCTGAAAACATAAGAAAGGGAAAGAAATAGAAGGGGATGTTGATAAGATGAGATGAAGTCAGGTGGCAGGAAGCTCGTGTTGTGCATGAACACTGGCACCGAGCAGTTTGACCGAATGGCCTGTTTCTGTGTTGTAATCACCATGTGATTCGATATAAAATTCCACCTGGAGTTGTGAGCTGTCCAGGTGCTGAGTGTGTGGGTGTTTGCAGTGGGATTGGGATCATTAAAAACCATTTGGATATCGAAACGTGGGGTCTGGAAACTGAAATCCTCTTCCCTCTGTTTCAGACTCTGCAGAGAATGAGAGTGAGCCTGATACTAAAGGTATTTATCTCGATCTTTGAACAATACTTCACGGTTACAGATTTAAATATCATTAAAACGGGAGGTCTACAGCATAGAAAAAGGCCCTTCGGCCCATCGAGTGTGCACCAGACAAACAAGTGCCTAACTATTCTAGCACTTGGCCCATGGCCTTGAATGCCCTGGCGTCAAGAGTACACATCCAAATACTTCTTAAATGTTATGAGGATTTCTGCCTTTCAGGCAGTGAGTTCCAGATTCCTACCACCCTCTGGGTGAAAATATTTTGCCTCACATCCCCTCTAAACCTCCTGCCACTTACCTTAAATCTATGCCCCCTGGATACTGATCCCTGCACTAAGGGGAAAAGTTGCTTCCTGTCTATCCTATCTATGCCCCTGATAATTTTATACACCTCAATCATGTCCTCCCTCAATCTCCTCTGCTCCAAGGAAAATAACCCCAGTCTATCCAATCTTCCTTCATAACTAAAACACTCAAGTCCAGGCAACATCCTGGTAAATCTCCTCTGCACCCTCTCTTCTGCAATCACATCCTTCAAATAATGCGGATTCCAGAACTGCACGCAATACTCGAGCTGTGGGCCTAACCAGCGTTTTATACAATTCCAGCATAACCTCCCTGCTCTTATATTCTATGCCTCAGCTAATAAAGGCAAGTATGCCATATGCCATCTTAACCACCTTATCCACTTATCCCACTACCTTAAAGTACCGGTGGACATGCACACCAAGGTCCCTCTGATCCTCGGTACTTCCCAGGGTCCTACCATTCATCGTGCATTCCCGTGCCTTGTTTGTCCTGCCCATGTGCATCACCTCACACTTTTGTGGATTAAATCCCATTTGCCATCGATAAGCCCATCTGACCAGCCCATCTATATCCTCCTGTAATCCTCCTCACTATTTACCACTCCACCAATTATTGTCTTATCCACGGACTTACTGATCAATCCTCCTACATTCAATTCTAAAGCGTTTATATATTCTACAAACAGCAAGGGACCCAACACCGATCCCTGTGGCACCCCACTGGACACAGTCAACCAGTCACAAAAACATCCCTTGACCATCACCATAGTTTTAAAACTATTCTGATAACGGGACACTGAGGCTTTACTGTGATTGGTGAACTGAAATTCTGTTCTTTCTGTTCCAGATTCTTTCGAAAAAGCGAGTCACTCTTGGACTCAAGGTAGCTACTCTTATATTTTATTATGTACCTATTTCTATCAATCATTGGTCAATAATCTAGTGACGATTGTGCTCATGTCTCTGGGAAGATGTTTGGAGGGTGCAAACACAAAGCTCAGATTTTGGAGTCAGTGCACGGCTCACTGTTCCTGTCTCTGAAGAGCGAGGAGGGCAGAGAGTGTGGGTGAGGGACAATCTCACACCCGGGCAGTAAGTGAGACTAATACTGACCCTCGAGACTCTGGGATTCGACCCGCAGTTTCCTGGTGAAGTGTCCCGAACCCAATCCAACCCTGAGCAGGGCCTTCGAGGGATGGGAATGTAGCTCATGGTGAGGCGAGCGATTCAGTGGGTGGTACAATGTGTGAGTGTGAGCAAAAAGGAACATGTGACAGGGACACACTTAAATTGTGAACATTTCACATTCATTTTTCATTTTATAATCGAAAATCGGTTTTCATTTCAGATTCCGACGAAATTGCCAAGAGGAAAAGCAAAGAGATTGGTTCCAGAGAAGATGATGGTTTGTAGATCACTCTGTGTGGGGGATTATTGACTGTGCAAATATATGGGAGCTGGGGCCATGAGGATGAACAAGCTCTTTAATGAAATGATGTCAAATGGATGTGGAGTGAGGGTAGCAGTAGCAGAATGGAGAGCAAGCTGGCTACAAAACAGCAAACACAGAGTAGGGGTGAAAGGGAGTTACTCGGACTGGTGGAAGGTGGGAAGTGGTGTTCCACAGGGATTGGTGCTGGGATCATTGTTCTTCATCGTTTACAGAAACAATTTGGACTTGGAATCAGAAATACAATTTGTAAATGTGCAGGGGACACCAAACTGGAGTTTAGTTAATACTGAGGAGATGGTAATACAAATTCAAACTCGGCGTGTGATTGGTAAATACATTTCACTGTTATAAATGTTGGTTGTTCCTGGGTTTTGGTTGGAAGGATAAGGAGGCCACAAACTCCTCAGATAATCAGAGTCTCAATGGGGGTGAGGAACAGAGGGATCATTATTCACAAATCATTAAAACTAGTGACACAGACTCATGAGGCCTTAAAACCAGAAATAAATCACTGGGATTCATTTCCAATGGGATAGAACTGAAAAGCAGAGAGGTTATGCTAAAGATATCTAGAAGCTTAATTAGTCCACACTGTAACGACTGTACACAGTTCCTGTCTCCATGTTACGCAAAAGCAATGGAGACATTGGAGAATATGCAGAATAGATTTACAAGGACAATACTAGAACTGAGAGGTTAGAACTATCAGGAGAGACTGAATAGGTTTGGGCTCTATTCTCTAGAAAAAGAAGACTGAGGGGTGATTGACAGAGGTCTTCACAAAAAGAATTCAAGTTTGATAGAGAACACAGAGAGAATTTGTTCCCATTGAGGGCAAGACCAAAACTGAGGGCGATAATTTTCAGAGTCACGAATAAATCCAATCAGGAATTCTGGAGGAAACTCTTTTCCCAGAGAGAGATGAGAATGGGGAGCTCGCTACTGCAGGAAGATTTTGAGGCACATACAATCAATACACTTAAGCGGAAGCTGAAAACATAAGAAAGGGAAAGAAATAGAAGGGGATGTTGATAAGATGAGATGAAGTCAGGTGGCAGGAAGCTCGTGTTGTGCATGAACACTGGCACCGAGCAGTTTGACCGAATGGCCTGTTTCTGTGTTGTAATCACCATGTGATTCGATATAAAATTCCACCTGGAGTTGTGAGCTGTCCAGGTCTGAGTGTGTGGGTGTTTGCAGTGGGATTGGGATCATTAAAAACCATTTGGATATCGAAACGTGGGGTCTGGAAACTGAAATCCTCTTCCCTCTGTTTCAGACTCTGCAGAGAATGAGAGTGAGCCTGATACTAAAGGTATTTATCTCGATCTTTGAACAATACTTCACGGTTACAGATTTAAATATCATTAAAACGGGAGGTCTACAGCATAGAAAAAGGCCCTTCGGCCCATCGAGTGTGCACCAGACAAACAAGTGCCTAACTATTCTAGCACTTGGCCCATGGCCTTGAATGCCCTGGCGTCAAGAGTACACATCCAAATACTTCTTAAATGTTATGAGGATTTCTGCCTTTCAGGCAGTGAGTTCCAGATTCCTACCACCCTCTGGGTGAAAATATTTTGCCTCACATCCCCTCTAAACCTCCTGCCACTTACCTTAAATCTATGCCCCCTGGATACTGATCCCTGCACTAAGGGGAAAAGTTGCTTCCTGTCTATCCTATCTATGCCCCTGATAATTTTATACACCTCAATCATGTCCTCCCTCAATCTCCTCTGCTCCAAGGAAAATAACCCCAGTCTATCCAATCTTCCTTCATAACTAAAACACTCAAGTCCAGGCAACATCCTGGTAAATCTCCTCTGCACCCTCTCTTCTGCAATCACATCCTTCAAATAATGCGGATTCCAGAACTGCACGCAATACTCGAGCTGTGGGCCTAACCAGCGTTTTATACAATTCCAGCATAACCTCCCTGCTCTTATATTCTATGCCTCAGCTAATAAAGGCAAGTATGCCATATGCCATCTTAACCACCTTATCCACTTATCCCACTACCTTAAAGTACCGGTGCACATGCACACCAAGGTCCCTCTGATCCTCGGTACTTCCCAGGGTCCTACCATTCATCGTGCATTCCCGTGCCTTGTTTGTCCTGCCCATGTGCATCACCTCACACTTTTGTGGATTAAATCCCATTTGCCATCGATAAGCCCATCTGACCAGCCCATCTATATCCTCCTGTAATCCTCCTCACTATTTACCACTCCACTAATTCTTGTCTTATCCACGGACTTACTGATCAATCCTCCTACATTCAATTCTAAAGCGTTTATATATTATACAAACAGCAAGGGACCCAACACCGATCCCTGTGGCACCCCACTGGACACAGTCAACCAGTCACAAAAACATCCCTTGACCATCACCATAGTTTTAAAACTATTCTGATAACGGGACACTGAGGCTTTACTGTGATTGGTGAACTGAAATTCTGTTCTTTCTGTTCCAGATTCTTTCGAAAAAGCGAGTCACTCTTGGACTCAAGGTAGCTACTCTTATATTTTATTATGTACCTATTTCTATCAATCATTGGTCAATAATCTAGTGACGATTGTGCTCATGTCTCTGGGAAGATGTTTGGAGGGTGCAAACACAAAGCTCAGATTTTGGAGTCAGTGCACGGCTCACTGTTCCTGTCTCTGAAGAGCGAGGAGGGCAGAGAGTGTGGGTGAGGGACAATCTCACACCCGGGCAGTAAGTGAGACTAATACTGACCCTCGAGACTCTGGGATTCGACCCGCAGTTTCCTGGTGAAGTGTCCCGAACCCAATCCAACCCTGAGCAGGGCCTTCGAGGGATGGGAATGTAGCTCATGGTGAGGCGAGCGATTCAGTGGGTGGTACAATGTGTGAGTGTGAGCAAAAAGGAACATGTGACAGGGACACACTTAAATTGTGAACATTTCACATTCATTTTTCATTTTATAATCGAAAATCGGTTTTCATTTCAGATTCCGACGAAATTGCCAAGAGGAAAAGCAAAGAGATTGGTTCCAGAGAAGATGATGGTTTGTAGATCACTCTGTGTGGGGGATTATTGACTGTGCAAATATATGGGAGCTGGGGCCATGAGGATGAACAAGCTCTTTAATGAAATGATGTCAAATGGATGTGGAGTGAGGGTAGCTGTAGCAGAATGGAGAGCAAGCTGGCTACAAAACAGCAAACACAGAGTAGGGGTGAAAGGGAGTTACTCGGACTGGTGGAAGGTGGGAAGTGGTGTTCCACAGGGATTGGTGCTGGGATCATTGTTCTTCATCGTTTACAGAAACAATTTGGACTTGGAATCAGAAATACAATTTGTAAATGTGCAGGGGACACCAAACTGGAGTTTAGTTAATACTGAGGAGATGGTAATACAAATTCAAACTCGGCGTGTGATTGGTAAATACATTTCACTGTTATAAATGTTGGTTGTTCCTGGGTTTTGGTTGGAAGGATAAGGAGGCCACAAACTCCTCAGATAATCAGAGTCTCAATGGGGGTGAGGAACAGAGGGATCATTATTCACAAATCATTAAAACTAGTGACACAGACTCATGAGGCCTTAAAACCAGAAATAAATCACTGGGATTCATTTCCAGTTGGATAGAACTGAAAAGCAGAGAGCTTATGCTAAAGATGTCTAGAAGCTTGATGAGTCCACCCTGTAACGACTGTACACAGTTCCTGTCTCCACGTTATGCAAAAGCAATGGAGACATTGGAGAATATGCAGAATAGATTTACAAGGACAATACGAGAACTGAGAGTTTAGAAGTATCAGGAGAGACTGATTAGGTTTGGCTCTATTCTCTAGAAAAGAGAAGACTGAGGGGTGACCTGACAGAGGTCTTCACATAAATAATTCAAGTTTGATGGAGAACACAGAGAGAATTTGTTCCCATTGAGGGCAAGACCAAAACTGAGGGTGCTAAGTTTCAGAGTCATTAATAAATCCAAACGGGAATGCTGGAGGAAACTCTTTTCCGAGAGAGAGATGAGAATGGGGAGCTCGCTACTGCAGGAAGAGTTTGAGGCAAATACAATCAATACATTTAAGCGGAAGCTGAACAAACAAGAAAGGGAAAGAAATAGAAGGGGATGTTGATAAGATCAGCTGAAGATGAGAGGCAGGAAGCTCGTGTTGTGCATGAACACTGGCAACGAGCAGTTTGACCGAATGGCATGTTTCTGCGTTGTAATCACCATGTGACTCGATATAAAATTCCACCTGGAGATGTGAGCTGTCCAGGTGCTGAGTGTGTGGGTGTTTGCAGTGGAATTGGGATCATTGAAAACCATTCGGATATCGGGATGTGTGGTCTTGAGACTGAAATCCTGTTCCCTCTGTTTCAGACTCTGTAGAGAATGAGAGTGAGCCTGATACTAAAGGTATTTATCTCGATCTTTGAACAATACTTCACGGTTACAGTTGTAATATTATTAAAATGGGAGATCTACAGCATAGAAAAAGGCCCTTCGGCTCATCGAGTCTGTGCCAGTCAAACAAGTGCCTAACTAATCTAATTCCATTTACTAGCACGAGGCCCAAGGCCTTGTATGCCCTGGCATCAAAAGTGCACATCCAAATACTTCTTAAATGTTATGAGGATTTCTGCCTTTCAGGCAATGAGTTCCAGATTCCCACCACCCTCTGGGTGAAAACATTCTGCCTCACATCCCCTCTAAACCTCCTGCCCCTTACCTTAAATCTATGCCCCCAGGTTACTGATCCCTACACCAAGGGAAAACTTTGCGTCCTGTCTACCCTATCTATGCCCCTGATAATTTTATACACATCAGTCATGTCCTCCCTCAATCTCCTCTGCTCCAAGGAAAATAACTCCAGTCTATCCAATCTCTCTTCATAACTAAAACTCTCCAGTCCAGGCAATATCCTGGTAAATCTCCTCTGCCCTCTCTCTAGTGCAATCACATCCTTCCTATAATGCGGATTCCAGAACTGCACACAATACTCTAGCTGTGGCCTAACTGGCGTTTTATATAGTTTTAGCATAACCTCTCTGCTCTTATATTCTATGCCCCGTGTAATAAAGGCAAGTGTGCCATATGCCTTCTCAACCACCTTATCTACCTGTCCCGCTACCTTAAAGTGGACATGCACACCAAGGTCCCTCTGATCCTCGGTACTTCCCAGGGTCCTACCATTCATCGTGCATTCCCGTGCCTTGTTTGTCCTGCCCATGTGCATCACCTCACCCTTATCTGGATTAAATTCCATTTGCCACCGATAAGCCCATCTGACCAGCCCGTCTATATCCTCCTGTAATCTAAGGCGATCCTCATCACTATTTTCCACTCTACCAATTATTGTCTTATCCACGAACTTACTGATCAACCCGCCTACATTCAATTTTAAATCGTTTATATATTCTACAAACAGCAAGGGACCCAACACCGATCCCTGTGGAACCCCACTGGACACAGGCATCCAGTCACAAAAACATCCCTCAACCATCACCACAGTTTGAAAACTATTCTGATTACGGGACACTGATGCATTACTGTGATTGGTGAACTGAAATTCTGTTCTTTCTGTTCCAGATTCTTTCGAAAAAGTGAGTCACTCTGGGACTCAAGGTACCTACACTTATATTTTAATATGTACCTATTTCTATCAATCATTGGTCAATAATCTAGTGACAAATGTGCTCATGTCTCTGGCAAGCTGTTTGGAGGATGGAAACTCAAAGCTCAGATCCCGTAGTCAGTGCTCGGCTCACTGTTCCTGTCTCTGAAGAGCGAGGAGGGCAGAGAGTGTGGATGAGGGACAATCTCGCTCCCGGGCAGTAAGTGAGACTCACACTGAGCCTCGAGACTCTGGGATTCAACCCGCAGTTTCCTGGTGAAGTGTCCTGAACCCAATCAAACCATGAGCTAGGCCTTCGAGTGATGGGAATGTAGCTCATGGTGAGGCGAGCGATTCAGTGGGTGGTACAATGTGTGAGTGTGAGCAAAAAGGAACATGTGACAGGGACACACTTAAATTGTGAACATTTCACATTCATTTTTCATTTTATAATCGAAAATCGGTTTTCATTTCAGATTCCGACGAAATTGCCAAGAGGAAAAGCAAAGAGATTGGTTCTAGAGAAGATGATGGTTTGTAGATCACTCTGTGTGGGGGATTATTGACTGTGCAAATATATGGGAGCTGGGGCCATGAGGATGAACAAGCTCTTTAATGAAATGATGTCAAATGGATGTGGAGTGAGGGGAGCAGTAGCAGAATGGAGAGCAAGCTGGCTACAAAACAGCAAACACAGAGTAGGGGTGAAAGGGAGTTACTCGGACTGCTGGAAGGTGGGAAGTGGTGTTCCACAGGGATTGGTGCTGGGATCATTGTTCTTCATCGTTTACAGAAACAATTTGGACTTGGAATCAGAAATACAATTTGTAAATGTGCAGGGGACACCAAACTGGAGTTTAGTTAATACTGAGGAGATGGTAATAATAATTCAGACTCGGCGTGTGATTGGCAAATACATTTCACTGTTATAAATGGTGGTTGTTCCTGGGTTTTGGTCGGAAGGATAAGGAGGCCACAAACTCCTCAGATAATCAGAGTCTCAATGGGGGTGAGGAACAGAGGGATCATTATTCACAAATCATTAAAACTAGTGACACAGACTCATGAGGCCTTAAAACCAGAAATAAATCACAGGGATTCATTTCCAATGGGATAGAACTGAAAAGCAGAGAGGTTATGCTAAAGATGTCTAGAAGCATAATTAGTCCACACTGTAACGACTGTACACAGTTCCTGTCTCCATGTTACGCAAAAGCAATGGAGACATTGGAGAATATGCAGAATAGATTTACAAGGACAATACTAGAACTGAGAGGTTAGAACTATCAGGAGAGACTGAATAGGTTTGGGCTCTATTCTCTAGAAAAAGAAGACTGAGGGGTGATTGACAGAGGTCTTCACAAAAAGAATTCAAGTTTGATAGAGAACACAGAGAGAATTTGTTCCCATTGAGGGCAAGACCAAAACTGAGGGCGATAATTTTCAGAGTCACGAATAAATCCAATCAGGAATTCTGGAGGAAACTCTTTTCCCAGAGAGAGATGAGAATGGGGAGCTCGCTACTGCAGGAAGATTTTGAGGCACATACAATCAATACACTTAAGCGGAAGCTGAAAACATAAGAAAGGGAAAGAAATAGAAGGGGATGTTGATAAGATGAGATGAAGTCAGGTGGCAGGAAGCTCGTGTTGTGCATGAACACTGGCACCGAGCAGTTTGACCGAATGGCCTGTTTCTGTGTTGTAATCACCATGTGATTCGATATAAAATTCCACCTGGAGTTGTGAGCTGTCCAGGTGCTGAGTGTGTGGGTGTTTGCAGTGGGATTGGGATCATTAAAAACCATTTGGATATCGAAACGTGGGGTCTGGAAACTGAAATCCTCTTCCCTCTGTTTCAGACTCTGCAGAGAATGAGAGTGAGCCTGATACTAAAGGTATTTATCTCGATCTTTGAACAATACTTCACGGTTACAGATTTAAATATCATTAAAACGGGAGGTCTACAGCATAGAAAAAGGCCCTTCGGCCCATCGAGTGTGCACCAGACAAACAAGTGCCTAACTATTCTAGCACTTGGCCCATGGCCTTGAATGCCCTGGCGTCAAGAGTACACATCCAAATACTTCTTAAATGTTATGAGGATTTCTGCCTTTCAGGCAGTGAGTTCCAGATTCCTACCACCCTCTGGGTGAAAATATTTTGCCTCACATCCCCTCTAAACCTCCTGCCACTTACCTTAAATCTATGCCCCCTGGATACTGATCCCTGCACTAAGGGGAAAAGTTGCTTCCTGTCTATCCTATCTATGCCCCTGATAATTTTATACACCTCAATCATGTCCTCCCTCAATCTCCTCTGCTCCAAGGAAAATAACCCCAGTCTATCCAATCTTCCTTCATAACTAAAACACTCAAGTCCAGGCAACATCCTGGTAAATCTCCTCTGCACCCTCTCTTCTGCAATCACATCCTTCAAATAATGCGGATTCCAGAACTGCACGCAATACTCGAGCTGTGGGCCTAACCAGCGTTTTATACAATTCCAGCATAACCTCCCTGCTCTTATATTCTATGCCTCAGCTAATAAAGGCAAGTATGCCATATGCCATCTTAACCACCTTATCCACTTATCCCACTACCTTAAAGTACCGGTGGACATGCACACCAAGGTCCCTCTGATCCTCGGTACTTCCCAGGGTCCTACCATTCATCGTGCATTCCCGTGCCTTGTTTGTCCTGCCCATGTGCATCACCTCACACTTTTGTGGATTAAATCCCATTTGCCATCGATAAGCCCATCTGACCAGCCCATCTATATCCTCCTGTAATCCTCCTCACTATTTACCACTCCACCGATTATTGTCTTATCCACGGACTTACTGATCAATCCTCCTACATTCAATTCTAAAGCGTTTATATATTCTACAAACAGCAAGGGACCCAACACCGATCCCTGTGGCACCCCACTGGACACAGTCAACCAGTCACAAAAACATCCCTTGACCATCACCATAGTTTTAAAACTATTCTGATAACGGGACACTGAGGCTTTACTGTGATTGGTGAACTGAAATTCTGTTCTTTCTGTTCCAGATTCTTTCGAAAAAGCGAGTCACTCTTGGACTCAAGGTAGCTACTCTTATATTTTATTATGTACCTATTTCTATCAACCATTGGTCAATAATCTAGTGACGATTGTGCTCATGTCTCTGGGAAGATGTTTGGAGGGTGCAAACACAAAGCTCAGATTTTGGAGTCAGTGCACGGCTCACTGTTCCTGTCTCTGAAGAGCGAGGAGGGCAGAGAGTGTGGGTGAGGGACAATCTCACACCCGGGAAGTAAGTGAGACTAATACTGACCCTCGAGACTCTGGGATCCGACCCGCAGTTTCCTGGTGAAGTGTCCCGAACCCAATCCAACCCTGAGCAGGGCCTTCGAGGGATGGGAATGTAGCTCATGGTGAGGCGAGCGATTCAGTGGGTGGTACAATGTGTGAGTGTGAGCAAAAAGGAACATGTGACAGGGACACACTTAAATTGTGAACATTTCACATTCATTTTTCATTTTATAATCGAAAATCGGTTTTCATTTCAGATTCCGACGAAATTGCCAAGAGGAAAAGCAAAGAGATTGGTTCTAGAGAAGATGATGGTTTGTAGATCACTCTGTGTGGGGGATTATTGACTGTGCAAATATATGGGAGCTGGGGCCATGAGGATGAACAAGCTCTTTAATGAAATGATGTCAAATGGATGTGGAGTGAGGGGAGCAGTAGCAGAATGGAGAGCAAGCTGGCTACAAAACAGCAAACACAGAGTAGGGGTGAAAGGGAGTTACTCGGACTGCTGGAAGGTGGGAAGTGGTGTTCCACAGGGATTGGTGCTGGGATCATTGTTCTTCATCGTTTACAGAAACAATTTGGACTTGGAATCAGAAATACAATTTGTAAATGTGCAGGGGACACCAAACTGGAGTTTAGTTAATACTGAGGAGATGGTAATACAAATTCAAACTCGGCGTGTGATTGGTAAATACATTTCACTGTTATAAATGGTGGTTGTTCCTGGGTTTTGGTCGGAAGGATAAGGAGGCCACAAACTCCTCAGATAATCAGAGTCTCAATGGGGGTGAGGAACAGAGGGGTCATTATTCACAAATCATTAAAACTAGTGACACAGACTCATGAGGCCTTAAAACCAGAAATAAATCACTGGGATTCATTTCCAATGGGATAGAACTGAAAAGCAGAGAGGTTATGCTAAAGATATCTAGAAGCTTAATTAGTCCACACTGTAACGACTGTACACAGTTCCTGTCTCCATGTTACGCAAAAGCAATGGAGACATTGGAGAATATGCAGAATAGATTTACAAGGACAATACTAGAACTGAGAGGTTAGAACTATCAGGAGAGACTGAATAGGTTTGGGCTCTATTCTCTAGAAAAAGAAGACTGAGGGGTGATTGACAGAGGTCTTCACAAAAAGAATTCAAGTTTGATGGAGAACACAGAGAGAATTTGTTCCCATTGAGGGCAAGACCAAAACTGAGGGCAATAATTTTCAGAGTCACGAATAAATCCAATCAGGAATTCTGGAGGAAACTCTTTTCCCAGAGAGAGATGAGAATGGGGAGCTCGCTACTGCAGGAAGATTTTGAGGCACATACAATCAATACACTTAAGCGGAAGCTGAAAACATAAGAAAGGGAAAGAAATAGAAGGGGATGTTGATAAGATGAGATGAAGTCAGGTGGCAGGAAGCTCGTGTTGTGCATGAACACTGGCACCGAGCAGTTTGACCGAATGGCCTGTTTCTGTGTTGTAATCACCATGTGATTCGATATAAAATTCCACCTGGAGTTGTGAGCTGTCCAGGTGCTGAGTGTGTGGGTGTTTGCAGTGGGATTGGGATCATTAAAAACCATTTGGATATCGAAACGTGGGGTCTGGAAACTGAAATCCTCTTCCCTCTGTTTCAGACTCTGCAGAGAATGAGAGTGAGCCTGATACTAAAGGTATTTATCTCGATCTTTGAACAATACTTCACGGTTACAGATTTAAATATCATTAAAACGGGAGGTCTACAGCATAGAAAAAGGCCCTTCGGCCCATCGAGTGTGCACCAGACAAACAAGTGCCTAACTATTCTAGCACTTGGCCCATGGCCTTGAATGCCCTGGCGTCAAGAGTACACATCCAAATACTTCTTAAATGTTATGAGGATTTCTGCCTTTCAGGCAGTGAGTTCCAGATTCCTACCACCCTCTGGGTGAAAATATTTTGCCTCACATCCCCTCTAAACCTCCTGCCACTTACCTTAAATCTATGCCCCCTGGATACTGATCCCTGCACTAAGGGGAAAAGTTGCTTCCTGTCTATCCTATCTATGCCCCTGATAATTTTATACACCTCAATCATGTCCTCCCTCAATCTCCTCTGCTCCAAGGAAAATAACCCCAGTCTATCCAATCTTCCTTCATAACTAAAACACTCAAGTCCAGGCAACATCCTGGTAAATCTCCTCTGCACCCTCTCTTCTGCAATCACATCCTTCAAATAATGCGGATTCCAGAACTGCACGCAATACTCGAGCTGTGGGCCTAACCAGCGTTTTATACAATTCCAGCATAACCTCCCTGCTCTTATATTCTATGCCTCAGCTAATAAAGGCAAGTATGCCATATGCCATCTTAACCACCTTATCCACTTATCCCACTACCTTAAAGTACCGGTGGACATGCACACCAAGGTCCCTCTGATCCTCGGTACTTCCCAGGGTCCTACCATTCATCGTGCATTCCCGTGCCTTGTTTGTCCTGCCCATGTGCATCACCTCACACTTTTGTGGATTAAATCCCATTTGCCATCGATAAGCCCATCTGACCAGCCCATCTATATCCTCCTGTAATCCTCCTCACTATTTACCACTCCACCAATTCTTGTCTTATCCACGGACTTACTGATCAATCCTCCTACATTCAATTCTAAAGCGTTTATATATTCTACAAACAGCAAGGGACCCAACACCGATCCCTGTGGCACCCCACTGGACACAGTCAACCAGTCACAAAAACATCCCTTGACCATCACCATAGTTTTAAAACTATTCTGATAACGGGACACTGAGGCTTTACTGTGATTGGTGAACTGAAATTCTGTTCTTTCTGTTCCAGATTCTTTCGAAAAAGCGAGTCACTCTTGGACTCAAGGTAGCTACTCTTATATTTTATTATGTACCTATTTCTATCAATCATTGGTCAATAATCTAGTGACGATTGTGCTCATGTCTCTGGGAAGATGTTTGGAGGGTGCAAACACAAAGCTCAGATTTTGGAGTCAGTGCACGGCTCACTGTTCCTGTCTCTGAAGAGCGAGGAGGGCAGAGAGTGTGGGTGAGGGACAATCTCACACCCGGGCAGTAAGTGAGACTAATACTGACCCTCGAGACTCTGGGATTCGACCCGCAGTTTCCTGGTGAAGTGTCCCGAACCCAATCCAACCCTGAGCAGGGCCTTCGAGGGATGGGAATGTAGCTCATGGTGAGGCGAGCGATTCAGTGGGTGGTACAATGTGTGAGTGTGAGCAAAAAGGAACATGTGACAGGGACACACTTAAATTGTGAACATTTCACATTCATTTTTCATTTTATAATCGAAAATCGGTTTTCATTTCAGATTCCGACGAAATTGCCAAGAGGAAAAGCAAAGAGATTGGTTCCAGAGAAGATGATGGTTTGTAGATCACTCTGTGTGGGGGATTATTGACTGTGCAAATATATGGGAGCTGGGGCCATGAGGATGAACAAGCTCTTTAATGAAATGATGTCAAATGGATGTGGAGTGAGGGTAGCAGTAGCAGAATGGAGAGCAAGCTGGCTACAAAACAGCAAACACAGAGTAGGGGTGAAAGGGAGTTACTCGGACTGGTGGAAGGTGGGAAGTGGTGTTCCACAGGGATTGGTGCTGGGATCATTGTTCTTCATCGTTTACAGAAACAATTTGGACTTGGAATCAGAAATACAATTTGTAAATGTGCAGGGGACACCAAACTGGAGTTTAGTTAATACTGAGGAGATGGTAATACAAATTCAAACTCGGCGTGTGATTGGTAAATACATTTCACTGTTATAAATGTTGGTTGTTCCTGGGTTTTGGTTGGAAGGATAAGGAGGCCACAAACTCCTCAGATAATCAGAGTCTCAATGGGGGTGAGGAACAGAGGGATCATTATTCACAAATCATTAAAACTAGTGACACAGACTCATGAGGCCTTAAAACCAGAAATAAATCACTGGGATTCATTTCCAATGGGATAGAACTGAAAAGCAGAGAGGTTATGCTAAAGATATCTAGAAGCTTAATTAGTCCACACTGTAACGACTGTACACAGTTCCTGTCTCCATGTTACGCAAAAGCAATGGAGACATTGGAGAATATGCAGAATAGATTTACAAGGACAATACTAGAACTGAGAGGTTAGAACTATCAGGAGAGACTGAATAGGTTTGGGCTCTATTCTCTAGAAAAAGAAGACTGAGGGGTGATTGACAGAGGTCTTCACAAAAAGAATTCAAGTTTGATAGAGAACACAGAGAGAATTTGTTCCCATTGAGGGCAAGACCAAAACTGAGGGCGATAATTTTCAGAGTCACGAATAAATCCAATCAGGAATTCTGGAGGAAACTCTTTTCCCAGAGAGAGATGAGAATGGGGAGCTCGCTACTGCAGGAAGATTTTGAGGCACATACAATCAATACACTTAAGCGGAAGCTGAAAACATAAGAAAGGGAAAGAAATAGAAGGGGATGTTGATAAGATGAGATGAAGTCAGGTGGCAGGAAGCTCGTGTTGTGCATGAACACTGGCACCGAGCAGTTTGACCGAATGGCCTGTTTCTGTGTTGTAATCACCATGTGATTCGATATAAAATTCCACCTGGAGTTGTGAGCTGTCCAGGTCTGAGTGTGTGGGTGTTTGCAGTGGGATTGGGATCATTAAAAACCATTTGGATATCGAAACGTGGGGTCTGGAAACTGAAATCCTCTTCCCTCTGTTTCAGACTCTGCAGAGAATGAGAGTGAGCCTGATACTAAAGGTATTTATCTCGATCTTTGAACAATACTTCACGGTTACAGATTTAAATATCATTAAAACGGGAGGTCTACAGCATAGAAAAAGGCCCTTCGGCCCATCGAGTGTGCACCAGACAAACAAGTGCCTAACTATTCTAGCACTTGGCCCATGGCCTTGAATGCCCTGGCGTCAAGAGTACACATCCAAATACTTCTTAAATGTTATGAGGATTTCTGCCTTTCAGGCAGTGAGTTCCAGATTCCTACCACCCTCTGGGTGAAAATATTTTGCCTCACATCCCCTCTAAACCTCCTGCCACTTACCTTAAATCTATGCCCCCTGGATACTGATCCCTGCACTAAGGGGAAAAGTTGCTTCCTGTCTATCCTATCTATGCCCCTGATAATTTTATACACCTCAATCATGTCCTCCCTCAATCTCCTCTGCTCCAAGGAAAATAACCCCAGTCTATCCAATCTTCCTTCATAACTAAAACACTCAAGTCCAGGCAACATCCTGGTAAATCTCCTCTGCACCCTCTCTTCTGCAATCACATCCTTCAAATAATGCGGATTCCAGAACTGCACGCAATACTCGAGCTGTGGGCCTAACCAGCGTTTTATACAATTCCAGCATAACCTCCCTGCTCTTATATTCTATGCCTCAGCTAATAAAGGCAAGTATGCCATATGCCATCTTAACCACCTTATCCACTTATCCCACTACCTTAAAGTACCGGTGCACATGCACACCAAGGTCCCTCTGATCCTCGGTACTTCCCAGGGTCCTACCATTCATCGTGCATTCCCGTGCCTTGTTTGTCCTGCCCATGTGCATCACCTCACACTTTTGTGGATTAAATCCCATTTGCCATCGATAAGCCCATCTGACCAGCCCATCTATATCCTCCTGTAATCCTCCTCACTATTTACCACTCCACTAATTCTTGTCTTATCCACGGACTTACTGATCAATCCTCCTACATTCAATTCTAAAGCGTTTATATATTATACAAACAGCAAGGGACCCAACACCGATCCCTGTGGCACCCCACTGGACACAGTCAACCAGTCACAAAAACATCCCTTGACCATCACCATAGTTTTAAAACTATTCTGATAACGGGACACTGAGGCTTTACTGTGATTGGTGAACTGAAATTCTGTTCTTTCTGTTCCAGATTCTTTCGAAAAAGCGAGTCACTCTTGGACTCAAGGTAGCTACTCTTATATTTTATTATGTACCTATTTCTATCAATCATTGGTCAATAATCTAGTGACGATTGTGCTCATGTCTCTGGGAAGATGTTTGGAGGGTGCAAACACAAAGCTCAGATTTTGGAGTCAGTGCACGGCTCACTGTTCCTGTCTCTGAAGAGCGAGGAGGGCAGAGAGTGTGGGTGAGGGACAATCTCACACCCGGGCAGTAAGTGAGACTAATACTGACCCTCGAGACTCTGGGATTCGACCCGCAGTTTCCTGGTGAAGTGTCCCGAACCCAATCCAACCCTGAGCAGGGCCTTCGAGGGATGGGAATGTAGCTCATGGTGAGGCGAGCGATTCAGTGGGTGGTACAATGTGTGAGTGTGAGCAAAAAGGAACATGTGACAGGGACACACTTAAATTGTGAACATTTCACATTCATTTTTCATTTTATAATCGAAAATCGGTTTTCATTTCAGATTCCGACGAAATTGCCAAGAGGAAAAGCAAAGAGATTGGTTCCAGAGAAGATGATGGTTTGTAGATCACTCTGTGTGGGGGATTATTGACTGTGCAAATATATGGGAGCTGGGGCCATGAGGATGAACAAGCTCTTTAATGAAATGATGTCAAATGGATGTGGAGTGAGGGTAGCAGTAGCAGAATGGAGAGCAAGCTGGCTACAAAACAGCAAACACAGAGTAGGGGTGAAAGGGAGTTACTCGGACTGGTGGAAGGTGGGAAGTGGTGTTCCACAGGGATTGGTGCTGGGATCATTGTTCTTCATCGTTTACAGAAACAATTTGGACTTGGAATCAGAAATACAATTTGTAAATGTGCAGGGGACACCAAACTGGAGTTTAGTTAATACTGAGGAGATGGTAATACAAATTCAAACTCGGCGTGTGATTGGTAAATACATTTCACTGTTATAAATGTTGGTTGTTCCTGGGTTTTGGTTGGAAGGATAAGGAGGCCACAAACTCCTCAGATAATCAGAGTCTCAATGGGGGTGAGGAACAGAGGGATCATTATTCACAAATCATTAAAACTAGTGACACAGACTCATGAGGCCTTAAAACCAGAAATAAATCACTGGGATTCATTTCCAGTTGGATAGAACTGAAAAGCAGAGAGCTTATGCTAAAGATGTCTAGAAGCTTGATGAGTCCACCCTGTAACGACTGTACACAGTTCCTGTCTCCACGTTATGCAAAAGCAATGGAGACATTGGAGAATATGCAGAATAGATTTACAAGGACAATACGAGAACTGAGAGTTTAGAAGTATCAGGAGAGACTGATTAGGTTTGGCTCTATTCTCTAGAAAAGAGAAGACTGAGGGGTGACCTGACAGAGGTCTTCACATAAATAATTCAAGTTTGATGGAGAACACAGAGAGAATTTGTTCCCATTGAGGGCAAGACCAAAACTGAGGGTGCTAAGTTTCAGAGTCATTAATAAATCCAAACGGGAATGCTGGAGGAAACTCTTTTCCGAGAGAGAGATGAGAATGGGGAGCTCGCTACTGCAGGAAGAGTTTGAGGCAAATACAATCAATACATTTAAGCGGAAGCTGAACAAACAAGAAAGGGAAAGAAATAGAAGGGGATGTTGATAAGATCAGCTGAAGATGAGAGGCAGGAAGCTCGTGTTGTGCATGAACACTGGCAACGAGCAGTTTGACCGAATGGCATGTTTCTGCGTTGTAATCACCATGTGACTCGATATAAAATTCCACCTGGAGATGTGAGCTGTCCAGGTGCTGAGTGTGTGGGTGTTTGCAGTGGAATTGGGATCATTGAAAACCATTCGGATATCGGGATGTGTGGTCTTGAGACTGAAATCCTGTTCCCTCTGTTTCAGACTCTGTAGAGAATGAGAGTGAGCCTGATACTAAAGGTATTTATCTCGATCTTTGAACAATACTTCACGGTTACAGTTGTAATATTATTAAAATGGGAGATCTACAGCATAGAAAAAGGCCCTTCGGCTCATCGAGTCTGTGCCAGTCAAACAAGTGCCTAACTAATCTAATTCCATTTACTAGCACGAGGCCCAAGGCCTTGTATGCCCTGGCATCAAAAGTGCACATCCAAATACTTCTTAAATGTTATGAGGATTTCTGCCTTTCAGGCAATGAGTTCCAGATTCCCACCACCCTCTGGGTGAAAACATTCTGCCTCACATCCCCTCTAAACCTCCTGCCCCTTACCTTAAATCTATGCCCCCAGGTTACTGATCCCTACACCAAGGGAAAACTTTGCGTCCTGTCTACCCTATCTATGCCCCTGATAATTTTATACACATCAGTCATGTCCTCCCTCAATCTCCTCTGCTCCAAGGAAAATAACTCCAGTCTATCCAATCTCTCTTCATAACTAAAACTCTCCAGTCCAGGCAATATCCTGGTAAATCTCCTCTGCCCTCTCTCTAGTGCAATCACATCCTTCCTATAATGCGGATTCCAGAACTGCACACAATACTCTAGCTGTGGCCTAACTGGCGTTTTATATAGTTTTAGCATAACCTCTCTGCTCTTATATTCTATGCCCCGTGTAATAAAGGCAAGTGTGCCATATGCCTTCTCAACCACCTTATCTACCTGTCCCGCTACCTTAAAGTGGACATGCACACCAAGGTCCCTCTGATCCTCGGTACTTCCCAGGGTCCTACCATTCATCGTGCATTCCCGTGCCTTGTTTGTCCTGCCCATGTGCATCACCTCACCCTTATCTGGATTAAATTCCATTTGCCACCGATAAGCCCATCTGACCAGCCCGTCTATATCCTCCTGTAATCTAAGGCGATCCTCATCACTATTTTCCACTCTACCAATTATTGTCTTATCCACGAACTTACTGATCAACCCGCCTACATTCAATTTTAAATCGTTTATATATTCTACAAACAGCAAGGGACCCAACACCGATCCCTGTGGAACCCCACTGGACACAGGCATCCAGTCACAAAAACATCCCTCAACCATCACCACAGTTTGAAAACTATTCTGATTACGGGACACTGATGCATTACTGTGATTGGTGAACTGAAATTCTGTTCTTTCTGTTCCAGATTCTTTCGAAAAAGTGAGTCACTCTGGGACTCAAGGTACCTACACTTATATTTTAATATGTACCTATTTCTATCAATCATTGGTCAATAATCTAGTGACAAATGTGCTCATGTCTCTGGCAAGCTGTTTGGAGGATGGAAACTCAAAGCTCAGATCCCGTAGTCAGTGCTCGGCTCACTGTTCCTGTCTCTGAAGAGCGAGGAGGGCAGAGAGTGTGGATGAGGGACAATCTCGCTCCCGGGCAGTAAGTGAGACTCACACTGAGCCTCGAGACTCTGGGATTCAACCCGCAGTTTCCTGGTGAAGTGTCCTGAACCCAATCAAACCATGAGCTAGGCCTTCGAGTGATGGGAATGTAGCTCATGGTGAGGCGAGCGATTCAGTGGGTGGTACAATGTGTGAGTGCGAGCAAAAAGGAACATGTGACAGGAACACACTTTTAAATTGTGAACATTTCACAATCATTTTCCATTTTATAATCGAAAACCGGTTTTCATTTCAGATTCCGATGAAATTGCCAAGAGGAAAAGCAAAGAGATTGGTTCCAGAGAAGATGATGGTTTGTAGATCACTCTGTGTGGGCGATTATTAACTGCCCTAAATTATGGTAGCTGGGGCCATGAGGATGAACAAGCTCTTTAATGAAATGATGCCAAATGCGCATGGAGTGATGGGAGCAGTAGCTGAATGGAGAGCAATCTGGCTACAAAACAGCAAACAGAGAGTAGGGGTTAAAGGGAGTTACTCCGACTGGTGGAAGGTGGGAAGTGGTGTTCCACAGGGATCGGTGCTGGGATCATTGTTCTTCATCGTTTACAGAAACAAGTTGGACTTGGAATCAGAAATACAATTTGTAAATGTGCAGGGGACACCAAACTGGAGTTTAGTTAATACTGAGGAGATGGTAATACAAATTCAAACTCGGCGTGTGATTGGTAAATACATTTCACTGTTATAAATGTTGGTTGTTCCTGGGTTTTGGTCGGAAGGATAAGGAGGCCACAAACTCCTCAGATAATCAGAGTCTCAATGGGGGTGAGGAACAGAGGGATCATTATTCACAAATCATTAGAACTAGTGACACAGACTCATGAGGCCTTAAAACCAGAAATAAATCACTGGGATTCATTTCCAATGGGATAGAACTGAAAAGCAGAGAGGTTATGCTAAAGATGTCTAGAAGCTTGATGAGTCCACACTGTAACGACTGTACACAGTTCCTGTCTCCATGTTATGCAAAAGGAATGGAGACATTGGAGAATATGCAGAATGGATTTACAAGGAGTATATGAGAACTGAGAGTTTAGAACTATCAGGGGAGACTGAATACGTTCAGGCTCTATTCTCTAGAAAAGAGTAGACTGAGGGGTGACCTAACAGAAGTCTTCACAAAAAGAATTCAGGTTTGATAGAGTAAACAGAGAGAATTTGTTCCCATTGAGGGCAAGACCAAAACTGAGGGCGATAAGTTTCAGAGTCACGAATAAATCCAATCAGGAATTCTGGAGGAAACTCTTTTCCCAGAGAGAGCTGAGAATGGGGAGCTCGCTACTGCAGGAAGAGTTTGAGGCAAATACAATCAATACATTTAAGCGGAAGCTGAAAAAGCAAGAAAGGTGAAAGAAATAGAAGGGGATGTTGATAAGATGAGATGAAGTCAGGTGGCAGGAAGCTCGTGTTGTGCATGAACACTGCCACCGAGCAGTTTGACCGAATGGCATGTTTCTGTGTTGTATTCACCATATAATTCAATACAGATGTGAGCTGTCCAGGTGCTGAGTGTGTGGGTGTTTGCAGTGGGATTGGGATCATTGAAAACCATTCGGATATCGGAACGTGTGGTCTTGAAACTGAAATCCTTTTCCCTCTTTTTCAGACTCTGCAGAGAATGAGAGTGAGCCTGATACGAAAGGTATTTATCCTGATCTTTGAACAATACTTCATGGTTACAGATTTAAATATCATTAAAACGGGAGTTCTACAGCATAGAAATAGGCCCTTCAGCCCATCGAGTCTGTGCCAGTCAAACAAGTGCCTAACTATTCTAGTTCCATTTTCTAGCACTAGGCCCATGGCCTTGTATGCCCTGGCATCAAAAGTACACATCCAAATACTTCTTAAATGTTATGAGGATTTCTGCCTTTCAGGCAGTGAGTTCCAGATTCCCACCACCTTCTGGGTGAAAACATTCTGCCTCACATTCCCTCTAAACCTCCTGCCCCTTACCTTAAATCTATACCCCTTGGTTACTGATCCCTGCACCAAGGGGAAAAGTTGCTTCCTGTCTACCCTATCTATGCCCCTGATAATTTTATACACCTCAATCATGTCCTCCCTCAATCACCTCTGCTCCAAGGAAAATAACTCCAGACTGTCCAATCTTTCTTCATAACTAAAACTCTCCAGTCCAGGCAACATCCTGGTAAATCTCCTCTGCACTCTCTCTTCTGCAATCACATCCTTCAAATAATGCGGATTCCAGAACTGCACGCAATACTTGAGCTGTGGGCCTAACCAGCGTTTTATACAATTCCAGCATAACCTCCCTCCTCTTATATTCTATGCCTCAGCTAATAAAGGCAAGTATGCCATATGCCTTCTTAACCACCTAATCTACCTGTCCCGCTACCTTAAAGTACCGGAGGACATGCACACCAAGGTCCATCCGATCCTCGGTACTTCCCAGCGTCCTACCATTCATCGTGCATTCCCGTGCCTTGTTTGTCCTGCCCATGTGCATCACCTCACACTTTTGTGGATTAAATCCCATTTGCCATCGATAAGCCCATCTGACCAGCCCATCTATATCCTCCTGTAATCTAAGGCGATCCTCCTCACTATTTACCATTCCACCAATTATTGTCTTATCCACGAACTTACTGATCAATCCTCCTACATTCAATTATAAATTGTTTATATATTCTACAAACAGCAAGGGACCCAACACCGATCCCTGTGGGACCCAACACCGATCCCTTTGGAACCCCACTGGACACAGTCAACCAGTCACAAAAACATCCCTCGACCATCACCATATTTTTAAAAGTCTTCTGATTACGGGACACTGCGGCTTTACTGTGATTGGTGAACTGAAATTCTGTTCTTTCTGTTCCAGATTCTTTCGAAAAAGCGAGTCACTCTGCAACTCAAGGTACCTACACTTATATTTTACTATGTACCTATTTCTATCAATCATTGGTCAATAATCTAGTGACAAATGTGTTCATGTCACTGGGAAGTTGTTTGGAGGATGGAAACTCAAAGCTCAGATCCCGTAGTCAGTGCTCGGCTCACTGTTCCCATCTCTGAAGAGCGAGGAGGGCAGAGAGTGTGGGTGAGGGACAATCTCACCTCCCAGGCAGTAAGTGAGACTCACACTGAACCTCGAGACTCCGGGATTCAACCCGCAGTTTCCTGGTGAAGTGTCCCGAACCCAATCCAACCCTGAGCAGGGCCTTCGAGTGATGGGAATGTAGCTCATGGTGAGGCGAGCGATTCAGTGGGTGGTACAATGGGTGAGTGTGAGCAAAAATGAACATGTGACAGGGACACACTTAAATTGTGAACATTTCACAATCATTTTCCATTTTATAATCGAAAACCGGTTTTCATTTCAGATTCCGATGAAATTGCTAAGAGGAAAAGCAAAGAGATTGGTTCCAGAGAAGATGATGGTTTGTAGATCACTCTGTGTGGGGGATTATTGACTGCACTAATATATGGGAGCTGGGGCCATGAGGATGAACAAGCTCTTTAATGAAATGATGTCAAATGGACGTGGAGTGAGGGTAGCAGTAGCAGAATGGAGAGCAATCTGGCTACAAAACAGCAAACAGAGAGTAGGGGTGAAAGGGAGTTACTCGGACTGGTGGAAGGTGGGAAGTGGTGTTCCACAGGGAGCGGTGCTGGGATCATTGTTCTTCATCGTTTACAGAAACAATTTGGACTTGGAATCAGAAATACAATTTGTAAATGTGCAGGGGACACCAAACTGGAGTTTAGTTAATACTGAGGAGATGGTAATACAAATTCAGACTCGGCGTGTGATTGGTAAATACATTTCACTGTTATAAATGTTGGTTGTTCCTGGGTTTTGGTTGGAAGGATAAGGAGGCCACAAACTCCTCAGATAATCAGAGTCTCAATGGGGGTGAGGAACAGAGGGATCATTATTCACAAATCATTAAAACTAGTGACACAGACTCATGAGGCCTTAAAACCAGAAAGAAATCACTGGGATTCATTTCCAGTTGGATAGAACTGAAAAGCAGAGAGCTTATGCTAAAGATGTCTAGAAGCTTGATGAGTCCACCCTGTAACGACTGTACACAGTTCCTGTCTCCATGTTATGCAAAAGCAATGGAGACATTGGAGAATATGTAGAATAGATTTACAAGGACAATACGAGAACTGAGAGTTTAGAAGTATCAGGAGAGACTGATTAGGTTTGGGCTCTATTCTCTAGAAATCAGAAGACTGAGGGGTGACCTGACAGAGGTCTTCACATAAATAATTCAAGTTTGATAGAGTACACAGAGAGAATTTGTTCCCATTGAGGGCAAGACCAAAACTGAGGGCGCTAAGTTTCAGAGTCATTAATAAATCCAAACGGGAATGCTGGAGGAAACTCTTTTCCGAGAGAGAGATGAGAATGGGGAGCTCGCTACTGCAGGAAGAGTTTGAGGCAAATACAATCAATACATTTAAGCGGAAGCTGAACAAACAAGAAAGGGAAAGAAATAGAAGGAGATGTTGATAAGATCAGCTGAAGATGAGAGGCAGGAAGCTCGTGTTGTGCATGAACACTGGCAACGAGCAGTTTGACCGAATGGCATGTTTCTGCGTTGTAATCACCATGTGACTCGATATAAAATTCCACCTGGAGATGTGAGCTGTCCAGGTGCTGAGTGTGTGGGTGTTTGCAGTGGAATTGGGATCATTGAAAACCATTCGGATATCGGGATGTGTGGTCTTGAGACTGAAATCCTGTTCCCTCTGTTTCAGACTCTGTAGAGAATGAGAGTGAGCCTGATACTAAAGGTATTTATCTCGATCTTTGAACAATACTTCACGGTTACAGTTGTAATATTATTAAAATGGGAGATCTACAGCATAGAAAAAGGCCCTTCGGCTCATCGAGTCTGTGCCAGTCAAACAAGTGCCTAACTAATCTAATTCCATTTACTAGCACGAGGCCCAAGGCCTTGTATGCCCTGGCATCAAAAGTGCACATCCAAATACTTCTTAAATGTTATGAGGATTTCTGCCTTTCAGGCAATGAGTTCCAGATTCCCACCACCCTCTGGGTGAAAACATTCTGCCTCACATCCCCTCTAAACCTCCTGCCCCTTACCTTAAATCTATGCCCCCAGGTTACTGATCCCTGCACCAAGGGGAAACTTTGCGTCCTGTCTACCCTATCTATGCCCCTGATAATTTTATACACATCAGTCATGTCCTCCCTCAATCTCCTCTGCTCCAAGGAAAATAACTCCAGTCTATCCAATCTCTCTTCATAACTAAAACTCTCCAGTCCAGGCAATATCCTGGTAAATCTCCTCTGCCCTCTCTCTAGTGCAATTACATCCTTCCTATAATGCAGATTCCAGAACTGCACACAATACTCTAGCTGTGGCCTAACCGGCGTTTTATATAGTTTTAGCATAACCTCTCTGCTCTTATATTCTATGCCCCGTCTAAAAAAGGCAAGTATGCCATATGCCTTCTCAACCACCTTATCTACCTGTCCCGCTACCTTAAAGTGGACATGCACACCAAGGTCCCTCTGATCCTCGGTACTTCCCAGGGTCCTACCATTCATCGTGCGTTCCCGTGCCTTGTTTGACCTGCCCATGTGCATCACCTCACCCTTATCTGGATTAAATTCCATTTGCCACCGATAAGCCCATCTGACCAGCCCGTCTATATCCTCCTGTAATCTAAGGCGATCCTCATCACTATTTCCCACTCTACCAATTATTGTCTTATCCAAGAACTTACTGATCAACCCGCCTACATTCAATTCTAAATCGTTTATATATTCTACAAACAGCAAGGGACCCAACACCGATCCCTTTGGAACCCCACTGGACACAGGCATCCAGTCACAAAAACATCCCTCGACCATCACCACAGTTTGAAAACTATTGTGATTACGGAACACTGAGGCTTTACTGTGATTGGTGAACTGAAATTCTGTTCTTTCTGTTCCAGATTCTTTCGAAAAAGCGAGTCACTCTGGGACTCAAGGTACCTACACATATTTTAATATGTACCTATTTCTATCAATCATTGGTCAATAATCTAGTGACAAATGTGCTCATGTCTCTGGCAAGCTGTTTGGAGGATGGAAACTCAAAGCTCAGATCCCGTAGTCAGTGCTCGGCTCACTGTTCCTGTCTCTGAAGTGCGAGGAGGGCAGAGAATGTGGGTGAGGGACAATCTCACTCCTAGGCAGTAAATGTGACTCACACTGAGCCTCGAGACTCTGGGATTCAACCCGCAGTTTCCGGGTGAAGTGTCCCGAACCCAAACCAGCCCTGAGCAGGGCCTACGAGTGATGGGAATGTAGCTCATGGTGAGGCGAGCGATTCAGTGGGTGGTACAATGTGTGAGTGCGAGCAAAAAGGAACATGTGACAGGAACACACTTTTAAATTGTGAACATTTCACATTCAGTTTCCATTTTATAATCGAAAACCGGTTTTCATTTCAGATTCCGATGAAATTGCCAAAAGGAAAAGCAAAGAGATTGGTTCCAGAGAAGATGATGGTTTGTAGATCACTCTGTGTGGGGGACTATTAACTGCCCTAATTTCTGGTAGCTGGGGCCATGAGGATGAACAAGCTCTTTAATGAAATGATGTCAAATGCACGTGGAGTGATGGGAGCAGTAGCAGAATGGAGAGCAAGCTGGCTACAAAACAGCAAACAGAGAGTAGAGGTTAAAGGGAGTTACTCCGACTGGTGGAAGGTGGGAAGTGGTGTTCCACAGGGATCGGTGCTGGGATCATAGTTCTTCATCGTTTACAGAAACAATTTGGACTTGGACTCAGAAATACAATTTGTAAATGAGCAGGGGCCACCAAACTGGAGTTTAGTTAATGCTGAGGAGATGGTAATACAAATTCAAACTCGGCGTGTGATTGGTAAATACATTTCACTGTTATAAATGTTGGTTGTTCCTGGGTATTGGTCGGAAGGATAAGGAGGCCACAAACTCCTCAGATAATCAGAGTCTCAATGGGGGTGAGGAACAGAGGGATCATTATTCACATATCATTAAAACTAGTGACACAGACTCATGAGGCCTTAAAACCAAAAATAAATCACTGGGATTCATTTCCAGTTGGATAGAACTGAAAAGCAGAGAGCTTATGCTGAAGATGTCTAGAAGCTTGGTGAGTACACAATGTAACGACTGTACACAGTTCCTGTCTCCATGTTACGCAAAAGCAATGGAGACATTGGAGAATATGCAGAATAGATTTACAAGGACAATACGAGGACTGAGAGGTTAGAACTTTCAGGAGAGACTGAATAGGTTTGGGCTCTATTCTCTAGAAAAGAGAAGACTGAGGGGTGACCTGACACAGGTCTTCACAAAAAGAATTCAAGTTTGATAGAGTACACAGAGAGAATTTGTTCCCATTGAGGGCAAGACCAAAACTGAGGGCGATAAGTTTCAGAGTCACGAATAAATCCAATTGGGAATTCTGGAGGAAACTCTTTTCCCAGAGAGATATGAGAATGAGGAGCTCGCTACTGCAGGAAGAGTTTGAGGCAAATACAATCAATACATTTAAGCGGAAGCTGAAAAAGCAAGAAAGATGAAAGAAATCGAAGGGGATGTTGATAAGATGAGATAAAGTCAGGTGGCAGGAAGCTCGTGTTGTGCATGAACACTGGCACCGAGCAGTTTGACCGAATGGCCTGTTTCTGTGTTGTAATCACCATGTGATTCGACATAAAATTCCACCTGGAGATTTGAGCTGTCCAGGTGCTGAGTGTGTGGGTGTTTGCAGTGGGATTGGGATCATTGAAAACCATTCGGATATCGGAATGTGTGGTGTTAAAACTGAAATCCTTTTCCCTCTTTTTCAGATTCTGCAGAGAATGAGAGTGAGCCTGATACTAAAGGTATTTATCCCGATCTTTGACCAATACTTCATGGTTACAGATTTAAATATCATTAAAACGGGAGTTCTACAGCATAGGAAAAGGCCCTTCGGCCCATCAAGTCTGTGCCAGTCAAACAAGTGCCTAACTATTCTAATTCCATTTTCTAGCATCGGACCATGGCCTTGTATGCCCTGGCATCAAAAGTACACATCCAAATACTTCTTAAATGTTATGAGGATTTCTGCCTTTCAGGCAGTGAGTTCCAGATTCCCACCACCTTCTGGGTGAAAACATTCTGCCTCACATTCCCTCTAAACCTCCTGCCCCTTGCCGTAAATCTATGCCCCCTGGTTACTGATCCCTGCACCAAGGGGAAAAGTTGCTTCCTCTCTACCCTATCTATGCCCCTGATAATTTTATACACCTCAATCATGTCCTCCCTCAATCACCTCTGCTCCAAGGAAAATAACCCCAGTCTATCCAATCTTCCTTCATAACTAAAACTCTCCAGTCCAGGCAACATCCTGGTAAATCTCCTCTGCACTCTCTCTTCTGCAATCACATCCTTCAAATAATGCGGATTCCAGAACTGCACACAATACTCGAGCTGTGGGCCTAACCAGCGTTTTATACAATTCCAGCATGACCTCCCTGCTCTTATATTCTATGCCTCAGCTAATAAAGGCAAGTATGCCATATGCCTTCTTAACCACCTTATCTACCTGTCCCGCTACCTTAAAGTACTGGTGGACATGCTCACCAAGGTCCCTCTGATCCTCGGTACTTCCCAGGGTCCTACCTTTCATCGTGCATTCCCGTGCCTTGTTTGTCCTGCCCATGTGCATCACCTCACACTTTTGTGGATTAAATCCCATTTGCCATCGATAAGCCCATCTGACCAGCCCATCTATATCCTCCTGTAATCTAAGGCGATCATCCTCACTATTTACCACTCCACCAATTATTGTCTTATCCACGAGCTTTCTGATCAATCCTCCTACATTCAATTATAAATTGTTTATATATTCTACAAACAGCAAGGGACCCAACACCGATCCCTGTGGGACCCAACACCAATCCCTTTGGAACCCCACTGGACACAGTCAACCAGTCACAAAAACATCCCTCGACCATCACCATAGTTTTAAAACTATTCTGATTACGGGACACTGAGACTTTACTGTGATTGGTGAACTGAAATTCCGTTCTTTCTGTTCCAGATTCTTTCGAAAAAGCGAGTCACTCTGGGACTCAAGGTAGCTACACTTATATTTTAATATGTACCTATTTCTATCAACCATTGGTCAATAATCTGGTGACGATTGTGCTCATGTCTCTGGGAAGCTGTTTGGAGGATGGAAGCACAAAGCTCAGATCCTGGAATCAGTGCACGGCTCACTGTTCCTGTCTCTGAAGAGCGAGGAGGGCAGAGAGTGTGGGTGCAGGACAATCTCACTCCCGGGCAGTAAGTGAGACTCACACTGACCCTCGAGACTCCGGGATTCGACCCGCAGTTTCCTGGTGAAGTGTCCCGAACCCAATCAAACCCTGAGCAGGGCCTTCGAGTGATGGGAATGTAGCTCATGGTGAGGCGAGCAATTCAGTGGGTGGTACAATGTGTGAGTGTGAGTAAAAAGGAACATGTGACAGGGACACACTTAAATTGTGAACATTTCACAACCATTTTCCATTTTATAATCGAAAACCGGTTTTCATTTCAGATTCCGATGAAATTGCCAAGAGGAAAAGCAAAGAGATTGGTTCCAGAGAAGATGATGGTTTGTAGTTCACTCTGTGATGGGGATTATTGACTGCGCTAATATATGGGAGCTGGGGCCATGAGGATGAACAAGCTCTTTAATGAAATGATGTCAAATGGACGTGGATTGAGGGGAGCAGTAGCAGAATGGAGAGCAATCTGGCTACAAAACAGCAAACAGAGAGTAGGGGTTAAAGGGAGTTACTCCGACTGTTGAAAGGTGGGAAATGGTGCTCCCCAGGGATCGGTACTGGGATCATTGTTCTTCATCGTTTACAGAAACAATTTGGACTTGGAATCAGAAATACAATTTGCAAATGTGCAGGGGACACCAAACTGGAGTTTCGTTAATACTGAGGAGATGGTAATACAAATTCAAACTCGGCGTGTGATTGGTAAATACATTTCACTGTTATGAATGTTGTTTTTTCCTGGGTTTTGGTCGGAAGGATAAGGAGGCCACAAACTCCTCAGATAATCAGAGTCTCAATGGGGGTGAGGAACAGAGGGATCATTATTCACAAATCATTAAAACTAGTGACACAGACTCATGAGGCCTTAAAACCAGAAAGAAATCACTGGGATTCATTTCCAATTGGATAGAACTGAAAAGCAGATAGGTTATGCTAAAGATATCTAGATGCTTGATGAGTCCACACTGTAACGACTGTACACAGTTCCTGTCTCCATGTTATGCAAAAGCAATGGAGACATTGGAGAATATGCAGAATAGATTTACAAGGACAATACGAGAACTGAGAGTTTAGAACTATCAGGAGAGATTGAATAGGTTTGGGCTCTATTCTCTAGAAAAGAGAAGACTGAGGGGTGACCTGACAGAGGTCTTCACCAAAATAATTCAAGTTTGATAGAGTACACAGAGAGAATTTGTTCCCATTGAGGGCAAGACCAAAACTGAGGGCGATAGGTTTCAGAGTCACGAATGAATCCAATCAGGAACTCTGGAGGAAACTCTTTTCCCAGAGAGAGATGAGAATGGGGAGCTCACTACTGCAGGAAGAGTTTGAAGCAAATACAATCAATACCTTTAAGCGGAAGCTGAAAAAGCAAGAAAGGTGAAATAAATAGAAGGGGATGTTGATAAGATGAGATGAAGTCAGGTGGCAGGAAGCTCGTGTTGTGCATGAACACTGGCACCGAGCAGTTTGACCGAATGGCCTGTTTCTGTGTTGTAATCACCATGTGATTCGATATAAATTTCCACCTGGAGATGTGAGCTGTCCAGGTGCTGAGTGTGTGGGTGTTTGCAGTGGGATTGGGATCATTGAAAACCGTTCGGATATCGGAATGTGTGGTGTTAAAACTGAAATCCTGTTCCCTCTTTTTCAGACTCTGCAGAGAATGAGAGTGAGCCTGATACTAAAGGTATTTATCCTGATCTTTGAACAATACTTCATGGTTACAGATTTAAATATCATTAAAACGGGAGGTCTACCGCATAGAAAAAGGCCCTTCGGCCCATCGAGTCTGTGCCAGTCAAACAAGTGCCTAACTATTCTAGTTCCATTTTCTAGCACTAGGCCCATGGCCTTGTATGCCCTGGCATCAAAAGTACACATCCAAATACTTCTTAAATGTTATGAGGATTTCTGCCTTTCAGGCAGTGAGTTCCAGATTCCCACCACCTTCTGGGTGAAAACATTCTGCCTCACATTCCCTCTAAACCTCCTGCCCCTTACCTTAAATCTATGCCCCCTGGTTACTGATCCCTGCACCAAGGGGAAAAGTTGCGTCCTGTCTACCCTATCTATGTCCCTGATAATTCTATACACCTCAGTCATGTCCTCCCTCAATCACCTCTGCTCCAAGGAAAATAACCCCAGTCTATCCAAACTTTCTTCATAACTAAAACACTCCAGTCCAGGCAACATCCTGGTAAATCTCCTCTGCACTCTCTCTTCTGCAATCACATCTTTCCTATAATGTGGATTCCAGAACTGCACACAATACTCGAGCTGTGGGCCTAACCAGCGTTTTATACAATTCCAGCATAACCTCCCTGCTCTTATATTCTATGCCTCAGCTAATAAAGGCAAGTATGCCATATGCCTTCTTAACCACCTTACCTACCTGTCCCGCTACCTTAAAGTACCGGTGGACATGCACACCAAGGTCCCTCTGATCCTCACTACTTCCCAGGGTCCTACCATTCATCGTGCATTCTGTGCCTTGTTTTTCCTGCCCATGTGCATCACCTCACACTTTTGTGGATTAAATCCCATTTGCCATCGATAAGCCCATCTGACCAGCCCATCTATAACCTCCTGTAATCTAAGGCGATCCTCCTCACTATTTGCCACTCCACCAATTATTGTCTTATTCACGAACTTACTGATCAATCCTCCTACATTCAATTCCAAATCGTTTATATATTCTACAAACAGCAAGGGACCCAACACCGATCCCAGTGGGAACCAACACCGATCCCTTTGGAACCCCACTGGACACAGTCAACCAGTCACTAAAACATCCCTCGACCATCACCATAGTTTTAAAACTATTCTGATTACGGGACACTGAGGCTTTACTGTGATTGGTGAACTGAAATTCTGTTCTTTCTGTTCCAGATTCTTTCGAAAAAGCGAGTCACTCTGCAACTCAAGGTACCTACACTGATATTTTAATATGTACCTATTTCTATCAATCATTGGTCAATAATCTAGTGACAAATGTGTTCATGTCACTGGGAAGCTGTTTGGAGGATGGAAACTCAAAGCTCAGATCCCGGAGTCAGTGCTCGGCTCACTGTTCCCATCTCTGAATAGCGAGGAGGGCAGAGTGTGTGGGTGAGGGACAATTTCACTCCCGGGCAGTAAGTGAGACTCACACTGAACCTCGAGACTCCGGGATTCAACCCCCAGTTTCCTGGTGAAGTGTCCCGAACCCAATCAAACCCTGAGCAGGGCCTTCGAGTGATGGGAATGTAGCTCATGGTGAGGCGAGCAATTCAGTGGGTGGTACAATGTGTGAGTGTGAGCAAAAAGGAACATGGGACAGGGACACACTTAAATTGTGAACATTTCACAATCATTTTCCATTTTATAATCGAAAACCGGTTTTCATTTCAGATTCCGATGAAATTGCCAAGAGGAAAAGCAAAGAGATTGGTTCCAGAGAAGATGATGGTTTGTAGTTCACTCTGTGATGGGGATTATTGACTGCGCTAATATATGGGAGCTGGGGCCATGAGGATGAACAAGCTCTTTAATGAAATGATGTCAAATGGACGTGGAGTGAGGGGAGCAGTAGCAGAATGGAGAGCAATCTGGCTACAAAACAGCAAACAGAGAGTAGGGTTTAAGGGGAGTTACTCCGACTGTTGAAAGGTGGGAAGTGGTGTTCCACAGGGATTGGTGCTGGGATCATTGTTCTTCATCGTTTACAGAAACAATTTGGACTTGGAATCAGAAATACAATTTGCAAATGTGCAGGGGACACCAAACTGGAGTTTAGTTAATACTGAGGAGATGGTAATACAAATTCAAACTCGGCGTGTGATTGGTAAATACATTTCACTGTTATAAATGTTGGTTGTTCCTGGGTTTTGGTCGGAAGGATAAGGAGGCCACAAACTCCTCAGATAATCAGAGTCTCAATGGGGGTGAGGAACAGAGGGATCATTATTCACAAATCATTAAAACTAGTGACACAGACTCATGAGGCCTTAAAACCAGAAATAAATCACAGGGATTCATTTCCAATGCGATAGAACTGAAAAGCAGAGAAGTTATGCTAAAGATGTCTAGAAGCTTGATGAGTCCACACTGTAACGACTGTACACAGTTCCGGTCTCCATGTTATGCAAAAGGAATGGAGACATTGGAGAATTTGCAGAATAGATTTACAAGGACTATATGAGAACTGAGAGTTTAGAAGTATCAGGAGAGATTGAATAGGTTTGGGCTCTATTCTCTAGAAAAGAGAAGACTGAGGGGTGACCTGACAGAGGTCTTCACCAAAATAATTCAAGTTTGATAGAGTACACAGAGAGAATTTGTTCCCATTGAGGGCAAGACCAAAACTGAGGGCGATAGGTTTCAGAGTCACGAATGAATCCAATCAGGAACTCTGGAGGAAACTCTTTTCCCAGAGAGAGATGAGAATGGGGAGCTCACTACTGCAGGAAGAGTTTGAAGCAAATACAATCAATACCTTTAAGCGGAAGCTGAAAAAGCAAGAAAGGTGAAATAAATAGAAGGGGATGTTGATAAGATGAGATGAAGTCAGGTGGCAGGAAGCTCGTGTTGTGCATGAACACTGGCACCGAGCAGTTTGACCGAATGGCCTGTTTCTGTGTTGTAATCACCATGTGATTCGATATAAATTTCCACCTGGAGATGTGAGCTGTCCAGGTGCTGAGTGTGTGGGTGTTTGCAGTGGGATTGGGATCATTGAAAACCGTTCGGATATCGGAATGTGTGGTGTTAAAACTGAAATCCTGTTCCCTCTTTTTCAGACTCTGCAGAGAATGAGAGTGAGCCTGATACTAAAGGTATTTATCCTGATCTTTGAACAATACTTCATGGTTACAGATTTAAATATCATTAAAACGGGAGGTCTACCGCATAGAAAAAGGCCCTTCGGCCCATCGAGTCTGTGCCAGTCAAACAAGTGCCTAACTATTCTAGTTCCATTTTCTAGCACTAGGCCCATGGCCTTGTATGCCCTGGCATCAAAAGTACACATCCAAATACTTCTTAAATGTTATGAGGATTTCTGCCTTTCAGGCAGTGAGTTCCAGATTCCCACCACCTTCTGGGTGAAAACATTCTGCCTCACATTCCCTCTAAACCTCCTTCCCCTTACCTTAAATCTATGCCCCCTGGTTACTGATCCCTGCACCAAGGGGAAAAGTTGCGTCCTGTCTACCCTATCTATGTCCCTGATAATTCTATACACCTCAGTCATGTCCTCCCTCAATCACCTCTGCTCCAAGGAAAATAACCCCAGTCTATCCAAACTTTCTTCATAACTAAAACACTCCAGTCCAGGCAACATCCTGGTAAATCTCCTCTGCACTCTCTCTTCTGCAATCACATCTTTCCTATAATGTGGATTCCAGAACTGCACACAATACTCGAGCTGTGGGCCTAACCAGCGTTTTATACAATTCCAGCATAACCTCCCTGCTCTTATATTCTATGCCTCAGCTAATAAAGGCAAGTATGCCATATGCCTTCTTAACCACCTTACCTACCTGTGCCGCTACATTAAAGTACCGGTGGACATGCACACCAAGGTCCCTCTGATCCTCACTACTTCCCAGGGTCCTACCATTCATCGTGCATTCTGTGCCTTGTTTTTCCTGCCCATGTGCATCACCTCACACTTTTGTGGATTAACTCCCATTTGCCATCGATAAGCCCATCTGACCAGCCCATCTATAACCTCCTGTAATCTAAGGCGATCCTCCTCACTATTTGCCACTCCACCAATTATTGTCTTATTCACGAACTTACTGATCAATCCTCCTACATTCAATTCCAAATCGTTTATATATTCTACAAACAGCAAGGGACCCAACACCGATCCCAGTGGGAACCAACACCGATCCCTTTGGAACCCCACTGGACACAGTCAACCAGTCACAAAAACATCCCTCGACCATCACCATAGTTTTAAAACTATTCTGATTACGGGACACTGAGGCTTTACTGTGATTGGTGAACTGAAATTCTGTTCTTTCTGTTCCAGATTCTTTCGAAAAAGCGAGTCACTCTGCAACTCAAGGTACCTACACTTATATTTTAATATGTACCTATTTCTATCAATCATTGGTCAATAAACTAGTGACAAATGTGTTCATGTCACTGGGAAGCTGTTTGGAGGATGGAAACTCAAAGCTCAGATCCCGGAGTCAGTGCTCGGCTCACTGTTCCCATCTCTGAATAGCGAGGAGGGCAGAGTGTGTGGGTGAGGGACAATTTCACTCCCGGGCAGTAAGTGAGACTCACACTGAACCTCGAGACTCCGGGATTCAACCCCCAGTTTCCTGGTGAAGCGTCCCGAACCCAATCAAACCCTGAGCAGGGCCTTCGAGTGATGGGAATGTAGCTCATGGTGAGGCGAGCAATTCAGTGGGTGGTACAATGTGTGAGTGTGAGCAAAAAGGAACATGGGACAGGGACACACTTAAATTGTGAACATTTCACAATCATTTTCCATTTTATAATCGAAAACCGGTTTTCATTTCAGATTCCGATGAAATTGCCAAGAGGAAAAGCAAAGAGATTGGTTCCAGAGAAGATGATGGTTTGTAGTTCACTCTGTGATGGGGATTATTGACTGCGCTAATATATGGGAGCTGGGGCCATGAGGATGAACAAGCTCTTTAATGAAATGATGTCAAATGGACGTGGAGTGAGGGGAGCAGTAGCAGAATGGAGAGCAATCTGGCTACAAAACAGCAAACAGAGAGTAGGGTTTAAGGGGAGTTACTCCGACTGTTGAAAGGTGGGAAGTGGTGTTCCACAGGGATTGGTGCTGGGATCATTGTTCTTCATCGTTTACAGAAACAATTTGGACTTGGAATCAGAAATACAATTTGCAAATGTGCAGGGGACACCAAACTGGAGTTTAGTTAATACTGAGGAGATGGTAATACAAATTCAAACTCGGCGTGTGATTGGTAAATACATTTCACTGTTATAAATGTTGGTTGTTCCTGGGTTTTGGTCGGAAGGATAAGGAGGCCACAAACTCCTCAGATAATCAGAGTCTCAATGGGGGTGAGGAACAGAGGGATCATTATTCACAAATCATTAAAACTAGTGACACAGACTCATGAGGCCTTAAAACCAGAAATAAATCACAGGGATTCATTTCCAATGCGATAGAACTGAAAAGCAGAGAGGTTATGCTAAAGATGTCTAGAAGCTTGATGAGTCCACACTGTAACGACTGTACACAGTTCCTGTCTCCATGTTATGCAAAAGGAATGGAGACATTGGAGAATTTGCAGAATAGATTTACAAGGACTATATGAGAACTGAGAGTTTAGAACTATCAGGGGAGACTGAATAGGTTCAGGCTCTATTCTCTAGAAAAGAGTAGACTGAGGGGTGACCTAACAGAAGTCTTCACAAAAAGAATTCAGGTTTGATAGGTAAACAGAGAGAATTTGTTCCCATTGAGGGCAAGACCAAAACCGAGGGCGATAAGTTTCAGAGTCATTAATGAATCCAAATGGGAATGCTGGAGGAAACTCATTTCCCAGAGAGAGATGAGAATGGGGAGCTCGCAAATGCAGGAAAAGTTTGAAGCACATACAATCAATACATTTAAGCGGAAGCTGAAAAACAAGAAAGGGAAAGAAATAGAAGGGGATGTTGATAAGATGAGATGAAGTCAGGTGGCAGGAAGCTCGTGTTGTGCATGAACACTGGCACCGAGCAGTTTGACCGAATGGCCTGTTTCTGTGTTGTAATCACCATGTGACTCGATATAAATTTCCACCTGGAGATGTGAGCTGTCCAGGTGCTGAGTGTGTGGGTGTTTGCAGTGGGATTGGGTTCATTGAAAACCATTCGGATATCGGAATGTGTGGTCTAGAAACTGAAATCCTGTTCCCTCTGTTTCAGACTCTGTAGAGAATGAGAGTGAGCCTGATACTAAAGGTATGTAGCCCAATCTTTGAACAATACTTCACGGTTACAGATGTAAATATCATTAAAACAGGAGGTCTACAGCATAGAAAAAGGCCCTTCGGCCCATCGAGTCTGTGCCAGTCAAACTAGTGCCTAACTATTCTAATTTCATTTTCTAACGGTAGACCCAAGGCCTTGTATGCCCTGGCATCAAAAGTACACATCCAAATACTTCTTAAATGTTATGAGGATTTCTGCCTTTCAGGCAGTGAGTTCCAGAATCCCACCACCTTCTGGGTGAAAACATTCTGCCTCACATTCCCTCTAAACCTCCTGCCCCTTACCTTAAATCTATGCCCCCTGGTTACTGATCCCTGCACCAAGGGGAAAAGTTGCGTCCTGTCTAACCTATCTATGCCCCTGATAATTTTATACACCTCAATCATGTCCTCCCTCAATCACCTCTGCTCCAAGGAAAATAATCCCAGTCTATCCAATCTTTCTTCATAACTAAAACACTCCAGTCCAGGCAAAATCCTGGTAAATCTCCTCTGCACTCTCTCTTCTGCAATCACATCCTTCCTATAATGCGGATTCCAGAACTGCACACAATACTCTAGCTGTGGCCTAACCGACGTTTTATATAGTTTTAGCATAACCTCTCTGCTCTTATATTCTATGCCCCGTCTAATAAAGGCAAGTATGCCATATGCCTTCTTAACCACCTTATCTACCTGTCCCGCTACCTTAAAGAACCGGTGGACATGCACACCAAGGTCCCTCTGATCCTCGGTACTTCCCAGGGTCCTACCATTCATCGTGCATTCCCGTGCCTTGTTTGACCTGCCCATGTGCATCACCTCACCCTTATCTGGATTAAATTCCATTTGCCACCGATAAGTCCATCTGACCAACCCGTCGATATCCTCCTGTAATCTAAGGCGATCCTCCTCACTGTTTACCACTCTACCAATTATTGTCTTATCCAAGAACTTACTGATCAACCCGCCTACATTCAATTCTAAATCGTTTATATATTCTACAAACAGCAAGGGACCCAACACCGATCCCTGTGGAACCCCACTGGACACAGGCATCCAGTCACAAAAACATCCCTCGACCATCACCACAGTTTGAAAACTATTCTGATTACGGGACACTGAGGCTTTACTGTGATTGGTGAACTGAAATTCTGTTCTTTCTGTTCCAGATTCTTTCGAAAAAGCGAGTCACTCTGGGACTCAAGGTACCTACACTTATATTTTAATATGTACCTGTTTCTATCAATCATTGGTCAATAAGCTAGTGACAATTGTGCTCATGTCTCTGGGAAGCTGCTTGGAGGATGGAAACACAAAGCTCAGATCCAGGAGTTAGTGCACAGCTCACTGTTCCTGTCTCTGAAGAGCGAGGAGGGCAGAGAGTGTGGGTGCGGGACAATCTCACACCCGGGCAGTAAGTGAGACTCATACTGACCCTCGAGACTCTGGGATTAGACCCGCAGTTTCCTGGTGAAGAGTCCCGAACCCTATCAAACCCTGAGCAGGGCCTTCGAGTGATGGGAATGTAGCTCATGGTGAGGCGAGCGATTCAGTGGGTGGTACAATGTGTGAGTGTGAGCAAAAAGGAACGTGTGACAAGGACAAACTTAAATTGTGAACATTTCACATTCATTTTCCATTTTATAATCGAAAACCGGTTTTCATTTCAGATTCCGATGAAATTGCCAAAAGGAAAAGCAAAGAGATTGGTTCCAGAGAAGATGATGGTTTGTAGACCACTCTGTGTGGGGGATTATTGACTGCGCTAATATATGGGAGCTGGGGCCATGAGGATGAACAAGATCTTTAATGAAATGATGTCAAATGCACGTGGAGTGAGGGTAGCTGTAGCAGAATGGAGAGCAATCTGGCTACAAAACAGCAAACAGAGAGTAGGGGTTAAAGGGAGTTACTCCGACTGTTGAAAGGTGGGAAGTGGTGCTCCACCGGGATTGGTGCTGGGATCATTGTTCTTCATCGTTTACAGAAACAATTTGGACTTGGAATCAGAAATACATTTTGCAAATGTGCAGGGAACACCAAACTGGAGTTTAGTTAATACTGAGGAGATGGTAATACAAATTCAAACTCGGCATGTGATTGGTAAATACATTTCACTGTTATAAATGTTGGTTGTTCCTGGGTTTTGGTCGGAAGGATAAGGAGGCCACAAACTCTTCAGATAATCAGAGTCTCAATGGGGGTGAGGAACAGAGGGATCATTATTCACAAATCATTAAAACTAGTGACACAGACTCATGAGGCCTTAAAACCAGAAATAAATCACTGGGATTCATTTCCAATTGGATAGAACTGAAAAGCAGAGAGCTTATGCTAAAGATGTCTAGAAGCTTGATGAGTCCACACTGTAACGGCTGTACACAGTTCCTGTCTCCAAGTTACACAAAAGCAATGGAGACATTGGGGAATATGCAGAATAGATTTACAAGGACAATACGAAAACTGAGAGGTTAGAACTATCAGAAGAGATTGAATAGGTTCGGGCTATAATCTCTAGAAAAGAGAAGACTGAGGGGTGACCTGACAGAGGTCTTCACAAAAATAATTCAAGTTTGATAGAGTACACAGAGAGAATTTGTTCCCATTGAGGGCAAAACCAAAACTGAGGGCGATAAGTTTCAGAGTCACGAATGAATCCAATCGGGAATTCTGGAGGAAACTCTTTTCCCAGAGAGAGATGAGAATGAGGAGCTCGCTACTGCAAGAAGAGTTTGAGGCAAATACAATCAATACATTTAAGCGGAAGCTGAAAAAACAAGAAAGGGAAAGAAATAGAAGGAGATGTTGATAAGATGAGATGAAGACGGGAGGCAGGAAGCTCGTGTTGTGCATGAACACTGGCACCGAGCAGTTTGACCGAATGGCCTGTTTCTGTGTTGTAATCACCATGTGACTCGATATAAATTTCCACCTGGAGATGTGAGCTGTCCAGGTGCTGAGTGTGTGGGTGTTTGCAGTGGGATTGGGTTCATTGAAAACCATTCGGATATCGGAATGTGTGGTCTAGAAACTGAAATCCTGTTCCCTCTGTTTCAGACTCTGTAGAGAATGAGAGTGAGCCTGATACTAAAGGTATGTATCCCAATCTTTGAACAATACTTCACGGTTACAGATGTAAATATCATTAAAACAGGAGGTCTACAGCATAGAAAAAGGCCCTTCGGCCCATCGAGTCTGTGCCAGTCAAACAAGTGCCTAACTATTCTAATTTCATTTTCTAGCACTAGGCCCATAGCCTTGTATGCCCTGGCATCAAAAGTACACATCCAAATACTTCTTAAATGTTATGAGGATTTCTGCCTTTCAGGCAGTGAGTTCCAGAATCCCACCACCTTCTGGGTGAAAACATTCTGCCTCACATTCCCTCTAAACCTCCTGCCCCTTACCTTAAATCTATGCCACCTGGTTACTGATCCCTGCACCAAGGGGAAAAGTTGCGTCCTGTCTACCCTATCTATGCCCCTGATAATTTTATACACCTCAATCATGTCCTCCCTCAATCACCTCTGCTCCAAGGAAAATAATCCCAGTCTATCCAATCTTCCTTCATAACTAAAACACTCAAGTCCAGGCAAAATCCTGGTAAATCTCCTCTGCACTCTCTCTTCTGCAATCACATCCTTCCTATAATGCGGATTCCAGAACTGCACACAATACTCTAGCTGAGGCCTAACCGACGTTTTATATAGTTTTAGCATAACCTCTCTGCTCTTATATTCTATGCCCCGTCTAATAAAGGCAAGTATGCCATATGCCTTCTTAACCACCTTATCCACCTGTCCCTCTACCTTAAAGAACCGGTGGACATGCACACCAAGGTCCCTCTGATCCTCGGTACTTCCCAGGGTCCTACCATTCATCGTGCATTCCCGTGCCTTGTTTGACCTGCCCATGTGCATCACCTCACCCTTATCTGGATTAAATTCCATTTGCCACCGATAAGTCCATCTGACCAACCCGTCGATATCCTCCTGTAATCTAAGGCGATCCTCCTCACTGTTTACCACTCTACCAATTATTGTCTTATCCAAGAACTTACTGATCAACCCGCCTACATTCAATTCTAAATCGTTTATATATTCTACAAACAGCAAAGGACCCAACACCGATCCCTGTGGAACACCACTGGACACAGGCATCCAGTCACAAAAACATCCCTCGACCATCACCACAGTTTGAAAACTATTCTGATTACGGGACACTGAGGCTTTACTGTGATTGGTGAACTGAAATTCTGTTCTTTCTGTTCCAGATTCTTTCGAAAAAGCGAGTCACTCTGGGACTCAAGGTACCTACACTTATATTTTAATATGTACCTGTTTCTATCAATCATTGGTCAATAAGCTAGTGACAATTGTGCTCATGTCTCTGGGAAGCTGCTTGGAGGATGGAAACACAAAGCTCAGATCCTGGAGTTAGTGCACAGCTCACTGTTCCTGTCTCTGAAGAGCGAGGAGGGCAGAGAGTGTGGGTGCGGGACAATCTCACACCCGGGCAGTAAGTGAGACTCATACTGACCCTCGAGACTCTGGGATTAGACCCGCAGTTTCCTAGTGAAGTGTCCCGAACCCTATCAAACCCTGAGCAGGGCCTTCGAGTGATGGGAATGTAGCTCATGGTGAAGCGAGCGATTCAGTGGGTGGTACACTGTGTGAGGGTGAGCAAAAAGGAACATGTGACAAGGACAAACTTAAATTGTGAACATTTCACATTCATTTTCCATTTTATAATCGAAAACCGGTTTTCATTTCAGATTCCGATGAAATTGCCAAAAGGAAAAGCAAAGAGATTGGTTCCAGAGAAGATGATGGTTTGTAGACCACTCTGTGTGGGGGATTATTGACTGCGCTAATATAAGGGAGCTGGGGCCATGAGGATGAACAAGCTCTTTAATGAAATGATGTCAAATGCACGTGGAGTGAGGGGAGCAGTAGCAGAATGGAGAGCAATCTGGCTACAAAACAGCAAACAGAGAGTAGGGGTTAAAGGGAGTTACTCCGACTGTTGAAAGGTGGGAAGTGGTGCTCCACAGGGATTGGTGCTGGGATCATTGTTCTTCATCGTTTACAGCAACAATTTGGACTTGGAATCAGAAATACATTTGCAAATGTGCAGGGAACACCAAACTGGAGTTTAGTTAATACTGAGGAGATGGTAATACAAATTCAAACTCGGCATGTGATTGGTAAATACATTTCACTGTTATAAATGTTGGTTGTTCCTGGGTTTTGGTCGGAAGGATAAGGAGGCCACAAACTCCTCAGATAATCAGAGTCTCAATGGGGGTGAGGAACAGAGGGATCATTATTCACAAATCATTAAAACTAGTGACACAGACTCATGAGGCCTTAAAACCAGAAATAAATCACAGGGATTCATTTCCAATGGGATAGAACTGAAAAGCTAAAGATGTCTAGAAGCTTGATGAGTCCACACTGTAACGACTGTACACAGTTCCTGTCTCCAAGTTACACAAAAGCAATGGAGACATTGGGGAATATGCAGAATAGATTTACAAGGACAATACGAAAACTGAGAGGTTAGAACTATCAGGAGAGATTGAATAGGTTCGGGCTATAATCTCTAGAAAAGAGAAGACTGAGGGGTGACCTGACAGAGGTCTTCACAAAAATAATTCAAGTTTGATAGAGTACACAGAGAGAATTTGTTCCCATTGAGGGCAAGACCAAAACTGAGGGCGATAAGTTTCAGAGTCACGAATGAATCCAATTGGGAATTCTGGAGGAAACTCTTTTCCGAGAGAGAGATGAGAATGGGGAGCTCGCTACTGCAAGAAGAGTTTGAGGCAAATACAATCAATACATTTAAGCGGAAGCTGAAAAAACAAGAAAGGGAAAGAAATAGAAGGGGATGTTGATAAGATGAGATGAAGACGGGTGGCAGGAAGCTCGTGTTGTGCATGAACACTGGCACTGAGCAGTTTGACCGAATGGCCTGTGTCTGTGTTGTAATCACCATGTGACTCGATATAAATTTCCACCTGGAGATGTGAGCTGTCCAGGTGCTGAGTGTGTGGGTGTTTGCAGTGGGATTGGGTTCATTGAAAACCATTCGGATATCGGAATGTGTGGTCTGGAAACTGAAATCCTCTTCCCTCTGTTTCAGACTCTGCAGAGAATGAGAGTGAGCCTGATACTAAAGGTATGTATCCCAATCTTTGAACAATACTTCACGGTTACAGATGTAAATATCATTAAAACAGGAGGTCTACAGCATAGAAAAAGGCCCTTCGGCCCATTGAGTCTGTGCCAGTCAAACAAGTACCTAACTATTCTAATTTCATTTTCTAACACTAGACCCAAGGCCTTGTATGCCCTGGCATCAAAAGTACACATTCAAATACTTCTTAAATGTTATGAGGATTTCTGCCTTTCAGGCAAGGGGTTCCAAATTCCCACCACCCTCTGGGTGAAAACATTCTGCCTCACATCCCCTCTAAACCTCCTGCCCCTTACCTTAAATCTATGCCCCCTGGTTACTGATCCCTGCACCAAGGGGAAAAGTTGCGTCCTGTCTACCCTATCTATGCCCCTGATAATTTTATACATCTCAATCATGTCCTCCCTCAATCTCCTCTGCTCCAAGGAAACTAACCCCAGTCTATCCAATCTCTCTTCAGAACTAAAACTCTACAGTCCAGGCAACATCCTGGTAAATCTCCTCTACGTTCTCTCTACTGCAGTCACATCCTTTCCAAAATGCGGATTCCAGAACTGCACGCAATACTCTAGTTGTGGCCTGACCGGTGTTTTATATAGTTTTAGTATAACCTCTCTGCTCTTATATTCTATGCCCCGTCTAATGAAGGCAAGTATGCCATATGCCTTCTTAACCACCTTATCTACCTGTCCCGCTACCTTAAAGAACCGGTGGACATGCACACCAAGGTCCCTCTGATCCTCGGTACTTCCCAGGGTCCTACCATTCATCGTGCATTCCCATGCCTTGTTTGTCCTGCCCATGTGCATCACCTCACACTTATCTGGATTAAATCCCATTTGCCATCGATAAGCCCATCTGACCAGCCCAACTATATCCTCCTGTAATCCTCCTCACTATTTTCCACTCTACCAATTATTGTCTTATCCACAAACGTACTTATCAACCTTCCTACATTCAATTCGAAATGATTTATATATTCTACAAACAGCAAGGGACCCAACACTGATCCCTGTGGAACCCCACTGGACACAGTCAACCAGTCACAAAAACACCCCTCGACCATCACCACAGTTTTCAAACGATTCTGATAACGGGACACTGAGGCTTTACTGTAATTGGTGAACTGAAATTCTATTCTTTCTGTTCCAGATTCTTTCGAAAAAGCGAGTCACTCTGCAACTCAAGGTACCTACACTTATATTTTAATATGTACCTATTTCTATCATTCATTGGTCAATAATCTATTGACGATTGTGCTCATGTCTCTGGGAAGCTGTTTGGAGGATGGAAACACAAAGCTCAGATCCTGGAGTCAGTGCTTGGCTCACTGTTCCTGTCTCTGAAGAGCCAGGAGGGCAGAGAGTGTGGGTGAGGGACAATCTCACACCCGGGCAGTAAGTGAGACTCATACTGACCCTCGAGACTCTGAGATTCAACCCGCAGTTTCCTGGTGAAGTGACCCGAAACCAATCCAACCCTGAGCAGGGCCTTCGAGTGATGGGAATGTAGCTCATGGTGAGGCAAGCGATTCAGTGGGTGGTACAATGTGTGAGTGTGAGCAAAAAGGAACATGTGACAGGGACACACTGTTAAATTGTGAACATTTCACATTCATTTTCCATTTTATAATCGAAAACCGGTTGTCATTTCAGATTCCGATGAAATTGCCAAAAGGAAAAGCAAAGAGATTGGTTCCAGAGAAGATGATGGTTTGTAGATCTCTCTGTGTGGGGGATTATTGACTGCGCTAATATATGGGAGCTGGGTCCATGAGAATGAACAAGCTCTTTAATGAAATGATGTCAAATGCACGTGGAGTGAGGGGAGCAGTAGCAGAATGGAGAGCAATCTGGCTACAAAACAGCAAACAGAGAGTAGGGGTTAGTAGGGGTTAAAATCCTGTTCCCTCTTTTTCAGACTCTGTAGAGAATGAGAGTGAACCTGATAAGTTGTTTATCCCGATCTTTGAACAATACTTCACGGTTACAGATTTAAATATCATTAAAACGGGAGGGACGTAGGGTCATAGATGCCTACAGCATAGAAAAAGGCCCTTCGGCCCATCGAGTCTGCGCAGTCAAACACGTGCCTAAGCAGTCTAATTCCATTTTCTAGCACTAGGCCAATAGCCTTGTATGCCCTGGCATCAAAAGTACACATCCAAATACTTCTCAAATGTTATGAGGACTTCTGACTCTAACAGTGAGTTCCAGATTCCCACCACCCTCTGGGTGAAAACATTCTGCCTCACATCCCCTCTAAACCTCCGGCCCCTTACCTTAAATCTATGCCCCCTGGTTACTGAAACCTCCACCAAGGGGAAAAGATGCTTCCTGTCTGCCCTAGTTATGAACCTGATAATTTTATACACCTCAATCATATCCCCCCTCAATCTCCTCTGCTCCAAGGAAAATAACCTTAGTCTATCCAATCTCGCTTCATAACTAAAACTCTCCAGTCCAGGCAACATCCTGGTAAAACTCCTCTGCACTCTCTCTAGTGCAATCACATCCTTCTTATAATGCAGAATCCAGAACTGCACACCATACACTCGCTGTGGCCTAACCAGCATTTTATATAGTTCTAGCATAACCGTCCAGTCTTATATTCAAGTATAGGCAACTATCGTATACGCCTTCTTAATCACCTTATCTACGTGTCCCGCTACCTTAAAGTACCGGTAGACATGCACACCAAGGTCCCTCTGATCCTCGGTACTTCCCAGGGCCCTAACATTCATCGTGTATTCCTGTACCTTGTTTGTTCTGCCCAAGTGCATCACCTCATACAATCTGGATTAATTCAATTTGCCAGCGATAAGCCCATCTTACGAGCCCGTCTATATCCTCCTGTAATCTAAGGCTATCCTCCTCACTATTTACCACTCCACCAATTATTGTTTATCCACAAAATTAATGATCAACCCTCCTATATTCAATTCCAAATCGTTTATATATACCACGAACAGCAAGAGACCCAACAACGATCCCTGTGGAACCTCACTGGACACAGGCATCCAATCACAAATACACCCCTCGACCATCACCATAGTTTAAAACTATTCTGATAACGGGACACTGAGGTTTTACTGGTATTGGTGAACTGAAATTCTGTTCTTTCTGTTCCAGTTACTTTTGAAAACGCAAGTCACTCTGGAACTCAAGGTACCTATATTTATATTTTAAAATGTCCCTGTTTCTATCAATCATTGGTCAATATCTAGTGACGATTGTGCTCATGTTTCTGTGAAACTGTTCGGATCCATTGGCCTTGGATGCAAACTCAAAGCTCAGATCCCGGAGTCAGTGCTCGGCTCACTGTTCCTGTCTCTGCAGAGCGAGGAGGGCAGAGAGTGTGGGTGAGGGACAATCTCACACCTGGGCAATAAGTGAGACTCACACTGACCCTCGAGACTCCGGGACTCAACCCGCAGTTTCCTGGTGAAGTGTCCTGAACCCAATCCAACCTTGAGCTGGGCTTTCGACTGATGGGAATGTAGCTCATGGTGAGGCGAGCGATTCAGTGGGTGGTACAATGTGTGAGTGTGAGCAAAAAGGAACATGGGACAGGGAGGCACTTCTAAATTGTGAACATTTCACATTCATTTCCATTTTATAATCGAAAACCGGTTTTCATTTCAGATTCTGATGAAATTACCAAAAGGAAAAGCAAAGAGATCAGTTCCAGAGAAGATGATGGTTTGTAGATCTCTCTGTGTGGGGGATTATTGACTGTGCAAATATATGGGAGCTGGGGCCATGAGAATGAATAAGCTCTTTATTGAAATGATGTCAAATGCATGTGGAGTGAGGGGAGCAGTAGCAGAATGGAGAGCAATCTGGCTACAAAACAGCAAACAGAGAGTAGCGGTTCAAGGGAGTTACTCCGACTGGTGGAAGGTGCGAGGTGGTGCTCCACAGGGAGCGGTGCTGGGATCACTATTGTTCATCGTTGACACAAACAATTTGGACTTTGGAATCAGAAATACAATTTGTAAATGTGCAGGGGACACCAAACTGGAGTTTAGTTAATACTGAGGAGATGGTAATACAAATTCAAACTCGGCGTGTGATTGGTAAATACATTTCACTGTTATAAATGTTGGTTGTTCCTGGGTTTTGGTCGGAAGGATAAGGAGGCCACAAACTCCTCAGATAATCAGAGTCTCAATGGGGGTGAGGAACAGAGGGATCATTATTCACAAATCATTAAAACTAGTGACACACACTCATGAGGCCTTAAAACCAGAAATAAATCACTGGGATTCATTTCCAATGGGATAGAACTGAAAAGCAGAGAGCTTATGCTAGAGATGTCTAGAAGCTTGATGAGTCCACACTGTAACGACTGTACACAGTTCCTGTCTCCATGTTATGCAAAAGGAATGGAGACATTGGAGAATATGCAGAATAGATTTACAAGGACAATACTAGAACTGAGAGGTTAGAACTATCAGGAGAGATTGAATAGGTTCGGGCTCTAATCTCTAGAAAAGAGAAGACTGAGGGGTGACCTGATAGAGGTGTTCACAAAAATAATTCAAGTTTGATAGAGTACACAGAGAGAATTTGTTCCCATTGAGGGCAAGACCAAAACTGAGGGCGATAAGTTTCAGAGTCACGAGTAAATCCAATCGGGAATTCTGGAGGAAACTCTTTTCCCAGAGAAAGATGAGAATGAGGAGTTTGTTACTGCAGGAAGATTTTGAGGCAAATACAATCAATACATTTAAGCGGAAGCTGAAAAAGCAAGAAAGGTGAAAGAAATAGAAGGGGATGTTGATAAGATGAGATGAAGTCAGGTGGCAGGAAGCTCGTGTTGTGCATGAACACTGGCACTGAGCAGTTTGACCGAATGGCATGTTTCTGTGTTGTATTCACCATGTGATTCGATATAAAATTCCACCTGGAGATGTGAGCTGTCCAGGTGCTGAGTGTGTGGGTGTTTGCAGTGGGATTGGGATCATTGAAAATCATTCGTATATCGGAAGGTGTGGTCTGGAAACTGAAATCCTGTTCCCTCTGTTTCAGACTCTGTAGAGAATGAGAGTGAGCCTGATACTAAAGGTATTTATCCTGATCTTTGAACAATACTTCACAGTTACAGATTTAAGTATCATTAAAATGGGAGGAACGTAGAGTCATAGAGGCCTACAGCATAGAAAAAGGTCCTTCGGCCCATCGAGTCTGTGCCAGTCAAACAAGTGCCTAACTATTCTAATTCCATTTTCTAGCACTAGGCCCATAGCCTTGTATGCCCTGGCATCAAAAGAACACATCCAAATACTTCTTAAATATTATGAGGATTTCTGCCCCTCACACCCTTTCAGGCAGTGAGTTCTAGATTCCCACCAGCCTCTGGGTGAAAACATTCTGCCTCACATCCCCTCTAAACCTCCTGCCCCTTACCTTAAATGTATGCCCCCTGGTTACTGAAACCTCCACCAAGGGGAAAAGATGCTTCCTGTCTGCCCTATCTATGCCCCTGATAATTTTATACACCTCAATCATGTCCTCCCTCAATCTCCTCTGCTCCATGGAAAATAACCCCAGTCTATCCAATCTCTCTTCATAACTAAAACTCTCCAGCCCAGGCAACATCCTGGTAAATCTCCTCTGCCCGCTCTGTATTGCAATCACATCCTTCCTATAAAGCGGTTTCCAGAACTGCACGCAATATTCTAGCTGTGACCTAATTGGCGTTTTATATAGTTCTAGCATAACCTCCCTGCTCTTATATACTATGACTCAGCTAATAAAGGCAAGTATCCCAGATGCCTTCTTAACCACTTTATCTACCTGTCCCGCTACCTTAAGGGACCGGTGGATATGCACACCAAGGTCCCTCTGATCCTCGGTACTTCCCAGGATCCTACCATTCATCATGCATTCCCATGCCTTGTTTGTCCTGCCCAAGTGCATCACCTCACACTTTTGTGGACTAAATTCCATTTGCCATCGATAAGCCCATCTGACTAGCCCGTCTATATCCTCCTGTAATCTAAGGCGATCCTCCTCACTATTTACCAGTCCACCAATTATTGTCTAATCCACGAACTTACAGATCAACCCTCCTACATTCAATTCTAAATCGTTTATATATACCACAAATAGCATGGGACCCAACATCGATCCCTGTGAAACCCCACTGCACACAGGCGTCCAGTCACAAAAACATCCCTCGACCATCACCACAGTTTGAAAACTATTCTGATTACGGGACACTGAGGCTTTACTGTGATTGTTGAACTGAAATTCTGTTCTTTCTATTCCAGACTCTTTCGAAAAAGCGAGTCACTCTGGGACTCAAGGTATCGATATTTATATTTTAATATGTCCCTGTTTCTATCAATCATTGGTCAATAATCGAGTGACGATTGTGTTCATGTCTCTGGGAAGCTGTTTGGAGGATGGAAACACAAAGCTCAGATCCCGGAGTCAGTGCTCAGCTCACTGTTCCTGTCTCTGAAGAGCCAGGAGGGCAGAGAGTGTGGGTGAGGGATACTCTCACAACCGGGCAGTAAGTGAGACTCATACTGACCCTCGAGACTCCGGGATTCAACCCGCAGCTTCCTGGTGAAATGACCTGAACCCAATCCAACCCTGAGCTGGGCCTTCGAGTGATGGGAATGTAGCTCATGGTGAGGCAACCGATTCAGTGGGTGGTACAATGTGTGTGTGTGAGCAAAAGGAACATGTGACACGGACACACTTAAATTGTGAACATTTCACAATCATTTTCCATTTTATAATCGAAAACCGGTTTTCATTTCAGATTCCGACGAAATTGCCAAAAGGAAAAGCAAAGAGATCCGTTCCAGAGAAGATGATGGTTTGTAAATTTCTCTGTGTGGGGGATTATTGACTGCGCTAATATATGGGAGCTGGGTCCATGAGAATGAACAAGATCTTTAATGAAATGATGCCAAATGCGCATGGAGTGACGGGAGCAGTAGCAGAATGGAGAGCAAGCTGGCTACAAAACAGCAAACAGAGAGTAGGGGTTAAAGGGAGTTACTCCGACTGGTGGAAGGTGGGAAGTGGTGTTCCACAGGGAGCGGTGCTGGGATCATTGTTCTTCATCGTTTACAGAAACAATTTGGACATGGACTCAGAAATACAATTTGTAAATGTGCAGGGGACACCAAACTGGAGTTTAGTTAATACTGAGGAGATGGTAATACAAATTCAGACTCGGCGTGTGATTGGTAAATACATTTCACTGTTATAAATGTTGGTTGTTCCTGGGTTTTGGTCGGAAGGATAAGGAGGCCACAAACTCCTCAGATAATCAGAGTCTCAATGGGGGTGAGGAACAGAGGGATCATTATTCACAAATCATTAAAACTAGTGACACACACACATGAGGCCTTAAAACCAGAAATAAATCACTGGGATTCATTTCCAATGGAATAGAACTGAAAAACAGAGAGGTTATGCTAAAGATGTCTAGAAATTTGATGAGTCCACACTGTAACGACTATACACAGTTCCTGTCTCCATGTTATGCAAAAGTAATTGAGACATTGGCGAATATGTAGAATAGATTTACAAGGACAATATGAGAACTGAAAGGTTAGAACTATCAGGAGAGATTGAATAGGTTCGGGCTCTATTCTCTAGAAAAGAGAAGACTGAGGGGTGACCTGATAGAGGTGTTCACAAAAATAATTCAAGTTTGATAGAGAACACAGAGAGAATTTGTTCCCATTGAGGGCAAGACCAAAACTGAAGGCGATAAGTTTCAGAGTCACGAATAAATCCAATCGGGAATGCTGAAAAAAACTCTTTTCCCAGAGAACAATGAAAATGGGGAACTCGCTACTGCAGGCAGGTTTCGAGGCAAATAGAATCGATACATTTAAGCGGAAGCTGAAAAGACAACAAAGGGGAAAGAAATAGAAGGGGATGTTGATAAGATGAGCTGCAGATGGGAGGCAGGAAGCTCGTGTTGTGCATGAACACTGGCACAGAGCAGTTTGACCGAATGGCCTGTTTCTGTGTTGTAATCACCATGTGATTCGATATAAAATTTCACCTGGAGATGTGAGCTGTCCAGGTGCTGAGTGTGTGGGTGTTTGCAGTGGGATTGGGATCATTGAAAACCATTTGGATATCGGAACGTGTGGTCTTGAAACTGAAATCCTGTTCCCTCTGTTTCAGACTCTGTAGAGAATGAGAGTGAGCCTGATACTAAAGGTATTTATCCCGATCTTTGAACAATACTTCACGGTTACAGATTTAAATATCATTAAAACGGGAGGGACGTAGAGTCATAGAGGTCTACAACATAGAAAAAGGCCCTTCTGCCCATCGAGTCAGTGCCAGTCAAACAAGTACCTAACTATTCTAATTCCATTTTCTAGCACTTGGCCCATGGCCTTGTATGCCCTGGCATCAAAAGTGCACATCCAAACACTTCTTAAATGTTATGAGGATTTCTGCCTTTCAGGCAGTGAGTTCCAGATTCCCACCACCTTCTGGGTGAAAACATTCTGCCTCACATCCCCTCTAAACCTCCTGCCCCTTACCTTAAATCTATGCCCCCTGGTTACTGATCCCTGCACCAAGTGGAAAAGTTGCTTCCTGTTTACCCTATTTATGCCCCTGACAATTTTATACCCTTCAATCCTATCCCCCCTCAATCTCCTCTGCACCAAGGAAAATAACTCCAGTTTATCCAATCTCTCCTCATAACCAAAACTCTCCAGCCCAGGCAACATCCTGGCAAATCTCCTCTGCCCTCTAGTGCAATCACATCCTTCCTATAATGCGGATTCCAGAACTGCACGCAATATTCTAGCTGTGGCCTAACCGGCGTTTTATATAGTTCTAGCATAACCTCCCTGCTCTTATATTCTATGTCTCAGATAATACAGGCAAGTATCCCATATGCCTTCTTAACTACCTTATCTACCTGTCCCGCTAACTTAAAGTACCAGTGGACATGCACACCAATCCTCTAATCCTCGGTACTTCCCAGGGTCCTACCAATCATCGTGCCTTCCCGTGCATTGTTTGTCCTGCCCAAGTGCATCAGCTCACACTTTTGTGGATTAAATTCCATTTGCCACCGATAAGCCCATCTGACCAGCCCGTCTATATCCTCCTGTAATCTAAGGCGATCCTCCTCACTATTTACCAGTCCACCAATTATTGTCTTATCCACGAACTTACTGATCAACCCTCCTACATTCAATTCGAAATCGTTTATATATACCACAAACAGCAAAGGACCCAACACTGATCCCTATAGAACCCCACTGGACACAGTCAACCAGTCACAAAAACATCCCTCGACCATCACCACAGTTTGAAAACTATTCTGATTACGGGACACTGAGGCTTTACTGTGATTGTTGAACTGAAATTCTGTTCTTTCTGTTCCAGATTCTTTCGAAAAAGTGAGTCACTATGAGACTCAAGGTACCTATATTTATATTTTAAAATGTCCCTGTTTCTATCAATCATTGGTCAATATCTAGTGACGATTGTGCTCATGTCTCTGTGAAACTGTTTGGATCCATTGGCCTTGGATGGAAACCGAAATCTCAGATCCTGGAGTCAGTGCTTGGCTCACTGTTCCTGTCTCTGAAGAGCGAGGAGGGCAGAGAATGTGGGTGAGGGACAATCTCACACCCGGGCAGTAAGTGAGACTCACACTGACCCTCAAGACTCCGGGATTCAACCCGCAGTTTCCAGGTGAAGTGTCCCGAACCCAATCCAACCCTGAGCTGGGCCTTCGAGTGATGGGAATGTAGCTCATGGTGAGGCAAGCGATTCAGTGGGTGGTACAATGTGTGTGTGTGAGCAAAAGGAACATGTGACAGGGACACACTTAAATTGTGAACATTTCACAATCATTTTCCATTTTATAATCGAAAACCGGTTTTCATTTCAGATTCCGACGAAATTGCCAAAAGGAAAAGCAAAGAGATTGGTTCCAGAGAAGATGATGGTTTGTAGATCTCTCTGTGTGGGGGATTATTGACTGTGCTAATATATGGGAGCTGGGTCCATGAGAATGAACAAGATCTTTATTGAAATGATCTCAAATGCACGTGGAGTGAGGGGAGCAGTAGCTGAATGGAGAGCAATCTGGCTACAAAACAGCAAACAGAGAGTAGGGGTTAAAGGGAGTTACTCCGACTGGTGGAAGGTGGGAAGTGGTGTTCCACAGGGAGCGGTGCTGGGATCATTGTTCTTCATCGTTTACAGAAACAATTTGGACTTGGAATCAGAAATACAATTTGCAAATGTGCAAGGGACACCAAACTGGAGTTTAGTTAATACTGAGGAGATGGTAATACAAATTCAAACTCGGCGTGTGATTGGTAAATACATTTCACTGTTATAAATGTTGGTTGTTCCTGGGTTTTGGTCGGAAGGATAAGGAGGCCACAAACTCCTCAGATAATCAGAGTCTCAATGGGGGTGAGGAACAGAGGGATCATTATTCACAAATCATTAAAACTAGTGACACAGACTCATGAGGCCTTAAAACCAGAAACAAATCATAGGGATACATTTCCAATGGGATAGAACTGAAACGCATATAGCTTATGCTAAAGATGTCTAGAAGCTTGATGAGTCCACACTGTAATGACTATGCACAGTTCCTGTCGCCATGTTACACATAAGCAATGGAGACATTGGAGAATATGCAGAATAGATTTACAAGGACAATACTAGAACTGAGAGTTTAGAACTATCAGGAGAGACTGAATAGGTTTGGGCTCTATTTTCTAGAAAAGAGAAGACTGAGGGGTGACCTGATAGAGGTCTTCACAAAAAGAATTCAAGTTTTATCGACTACACAGAGAGAATTTGTTCCCATTGAGGGCAAGACCAAAACTGAGGGCGCTAAGTTTCAGAGTCACGAATAAATCCAATCAGGAATTCTGGAGGAAACTCTTTTCCCAGAGAGAGATGAGAATGGGGAGCTCGCTACTGCAGGAAGATTTTGAGGCACATACAATCAATACATTTAAGCAGAAGCTGAAAACATAAGAAAGGGAAAGAAATAGAAGGGGATGTTGATAAGATGAGATGAAGTCAGGTGGCAGGAAGCTCGTGTTGTGCATGAACACTGGCACAGAGCAGTTTGACCGAATGGCCTGTTTCTGTGTTGTAATCACCATGTGATTCGATATAAAATTCCACCTGGAGATGTGAGCTGTCCAGGTGCTGAGTGTGTGGGTGTTTGCAGTGGGATTGGGATCATTGAAAATCATTCGGATATCGGAACGTGTGGTCTGGAAACTGAAATCCTGTTCCCTCTGTTTCAGACTCTGCAGAGAATGAGAGTGAGCCTGATACTAAAGGTATTTATCCCGATCTTTGAACAATACTTCACGGTTACAGATTTAAATATCATTAAAATGTGAGGGACGTAGAGTCATAGAGGTCTGCAGCATAGAAAAAGTCCCTTCAGCCCATCGAGTCTGTGCCAGTCAGCAAGTGCCTAACTATTCTAATTCCCATTTGTAGCACTAGGCCCTTGGCCTTGTATGCCCTGGCATCAAAAGCACACATCCAAATACTTCTCAAATGTTATAAGGATTTCTGCCTCTCACACCCTTTCAGGCAGTGAGTTCCAGATTCCCACCACCCTCTGGGTGAAAACATTCTGCCTCACATCCCCTCTAAACCTCCTGCCCCTTACCTTAAATCTATGCCCCCTGGTTACTGATCCCTGCACCAAGGGATAAAGTTGCTTCCTGTCTACCCTATCTATGCCCCTGATAATTTTATACACCTCAATCATGTCCTCCCGCAATCACCTCTCCTTCAAGGAAAATAACCCCAGTCCATCCAATCTTCCTTCATAACTAAAACTCTCCAGTCCAGGCAACATCCTGGTAAATCTCCTCTCCCCTCTCCCTACTGCAATCACATCCTTCCTATAATGCTGATTGAAGAACTGCACGCAATACTCGAGCTGTGGGCCTAACCAGCGTTTTATATAGTTCTAGCATAACCTGCCTGGTCTTATATTCTATGCCCCGTCTAATAAAGGCAAGTATCCCATATGCCTTCTTAACCACCTTATCTACCTGTCCCGCTACCTTAAAGTACCGGTGGACATGTACACCAAGGTCCCTCTGATCCTCAGTACTTCCTAGGGCCCTACCATTCATCGTGCATTCCTGTGCCTTGTTTCTCCTGCCCATGTGCATCACCTCACCCTTATCTGGATTAAATTCCATTTGCCACCTATAAGCCCATCTGACCAGGCCGTCTATATCCTCCTGCAATCTAAGGCTATCCTCCTCACTATTTACCACTCCACCAATTATTGTCTTATCCACGAACTTACTAATGAACCCTCCTACATTCAATTCTAAATCGTTTATATGTACCACAAACACCAAGGGACCCAACACCGATCCCTGTGGAACCCCACTGGACACAGGCATCCAATCACAAAAACATCCCTCGACCATCACCACAGTTTAAAAACTATTCTGATAACGGGACCCTGAGGCTTTACTGTGATTGGTGAACTGAAATTCTGCTCTTTCTGTTCCAGATTCTTTCGAAAAAGTGAGTCACTCTGAGACAAGAGGTATCTATATTTATATTTTAATATGTCCCTATTTCTATCAATCATTGGTCATTAATCGAGTGGCGATTGTGCTCATGTCTCTGGGAAGCTGTTTGGATCCATTGGCCTTGGATGGAAACTCAAAGCTCAGATCCTGGAGTCAGTGCTCGGCTCACTGTTCCTGTCTCTGAGGAGCCAGGAGGGCAGAGAGTGTGGGTGAGGGACAATCTCACACCCGGGCAGTAAGTGAGACTCACACTGACCCTCGAGACTCTGGGATTCAACTCACAGTTTCCTGGTGAAGTGTCCCGAACACAATCCAACCCTGAGCTGGGCCTTAGAGTGATGAGAATGTAGCTCATGGTGAGGTGAGCGATTCAGTGGGTGGTACAATGTGTGAGTGTGAGCAAAAAGGAACATGTGACAGGGACACACTTAAATTGTGAACATTTCACATTCATTTTCCATTTTATAATCGAAAACCGGTTTTCATTTCAGATTCCGAAGAAATTGCCAAAAGGAAAAGCAAAGAGATCGGTTCCAGAGAAGATGATGGTTTGTAGATCTCTCTGTGTGGGGGATTATTGACTGTGCTAATATATGGGAGCTCGGGCCATGAGAATGAACAAGATCTTTATTGAAATGATGTCAAATACACGTGGAATGAGCGGAGCAGTAGCAGAATGGAGAGCAAGCTGGCTACAAAATAGCAAACAGAAAGTACGGGTTCAAAGGAGTTACTCTGGCTGGAGGAAGGTGGGAAGTGGTGTTCCACAGGGATCGATGCTGGGATCACTGTTGTTCATTATTTACAGTAACAATTTGAATTGGGAATCAGAAATACAATCTGCAAATGTGCAGGGGACACCAAACTGGAGTTTAGTTAATACTGAGGAGATGGTAATACAAATTCAAACTCGGCATGTGATTGGTAAATACATTTCACTGTTATAAATGTTGGTTGTTCCTGGGTTTTAGTCGAAAGGATAAGGAGGCCACAAACTCCTCAGATAATCAGAGTCTCAATGGGGGCGAGGAACAGAGGGATCATTATTCACAAATCATTAAAACTAGTGACACAAACTCATGAGGCTTTTAAACCAGAAATAAATCACAGGGAATCATTTCCAATGGGATAGAACTGAAAAGTAGATAGGTTATGCCAAAAATGTCTAGAAGCTTGATTGGTCCACACTGTAACGACTGTACACAGTTCCTGTCTCCATTTTACGCAAACGAAATGGAGACATTGGAGAATATGCAGAATAGATTTACAAGGACAATACTAGAACTGAGAGGTTAGAACTATCAGGAGAGACTGAATAGGTTCGGGCTCTATTCTCTAGAAAAGAGAAGACTGAGGGATGACCTGATAGAGGTCCTTACCAAAATAATTCAAATTTGATAGAGTACACGGAGAGAATTGGTTCCCATTGAGGGCGAGACTAAAATTGAGGGGCATAAGTATGATTCACTTGTAAATCCAAGCAGGATTTCTGAAGGGCAAACTTTACCCAGAGAGAGATGAGAAAGGGGAACTCACTACCACAGGGAGAGGTCGAGGCAAATACAATCAATACATTTAAGCGGAAGCTGAAAAAACAAGATAGGGGAAAGAAATAGAAGGGGATGTTGATAAGATGAGATGAAGACGGGTGGGAGGAAGCTCATGTTGTGCATGAACACTGGCACCGAGCAGTTTGACCGAATGGCCTGTTTCTGTGTTGCATTCACCATGTGATTCGATATAAAATTCCACCTGGAGATGTGAGCTGTCCAGGTGCTGAGTGTGTGGGTGTTTGCAGTGGGATTGGGATCATTGAAACCCATTCGGATATTGAAATGTGTGATCTGGAAACTGAAATCCTGTTCCCTCTGTTTCAGACTCTGTAGAGAATGAGAGTGAACCTGATACTAAAGGTATTTATCCTGAGCTTTGAACAGTATGTCACGGTTACAGATTTAAATATCATTAAAATGGGAGGGACAGTTTTAAAACTAGCCTGATAACAGGACACTGAGGATTTACTGTGATTGGTGAACTGAAATTCTGTTCTTTCTGTTCCAGATTCTTTTGAAAAAGTAACTCACTCTGGGACTCAAGGTATCTATATTTATATTTTAATATGTCCTTATCAATCATTGGTCAATAATTGAGTGACGATTGTGCTCATGTCTCTGGGAAGCTCTTTGGATCCATTGGCCTTGGATGGAAACCCAAAGCTCAGATCCCGGAGTCAGTGCTCGGCTCACTGTTCCTGTCTCTGAAGAGCCAGGAGGGCAGAGAGTGTGGGTGAGGGACAATCTCACACCCGGGCAGTAAGTGAGACTCACCCTCGAGTCTCCGGGATTCAACCCGCAGTTTCCTGGTGAAGTGACCCGAACCCAATCCAACCCTGAGCTGGGCCTTCGAGTGATGGGAATGTAGCTCATGGTGAGGCGAGCGATTCAGTGGGTGGTACAATGTGTGAGTGTGAGCAAAAAGGAACATGTGACAGGGACACATTTTTAAATTGTGATCATTTCACATTCATTTTCCATTTTATAATCGAAAACCGGTTTTCATTTCAGATTCCGAAGAAATTGCCAAAAGGAAAAGCAAAGAGATCGGTTCCAGAGAAGCTGATGGTTTGTAGATCTCTCTGTGTGGGGGATTATTGACTGTGCTAATATATGGGAGCTCGGGCCATGAGAATGAACAAGATCTTTATTGAAATGATGTCAAATACACGTGGAATGAGCGGAGCAGTAGCAGAATGGAGAGCAAGCTGGCTACAAAATAGCAAACAGAAAGTACGGGTTCAAAGGAGTTACTCTGGCTGGAGGAAGGTGGGAAGTGGTGTTCCACAGGGATCGATGCTGGGATCACTGTTGTTCATTATTTACAGTAACAATTTGAATTGGGAATCAGAAATACAATCTGCAAATGTGCAGGGGACACCAAACTGGAGTTTAGTTAATACTGAGGAGATGGTAATACAAATTCAAACTCGGCATGTGATTGGTAAATACATTTCACTGTTATAAATGTTGGTTGTTCCTGGGTTTTAGTCGAAAGGATAAGGAGGCCACAAACTCCTCAGATAATCAGAGTCTCAATGGGGGCGAGGAACAGAGGGATCATTATTCACAAATCATTAAAACTAGTGACACAAACTCATGAGGCTTTTAAACCAGAAATAAATCACAGGGAATCATTTCCAATGGGATAGAACTGAAAAGTAGATAGGTTATGCCAAAAATGTCTAGAAGCTTGATTGGTCCACACTGTAACGACTGTACACAGTTCCTGTCTCCATTTTACGCAAACGAAATGGAGACATTGGAGAATATGCAGAATAGATTTACAAGGACAATACTAGAACTGAGAGGTTAGAACTATCAGGAGAGACTGAATAGGTTCGGGCTCTATTCTCTAGAAAAGAGAAGACTGAGGGATGACCTGATAGAGGTCCTTACCAAAATAATTCAAATTTGATAGAGTACACGGAGAGAATTGGTTCCCATTGAGGGCGAGACTAAAATTGAGGGGCATAAATATGATTCACTTGTAAATCCAAGCAGGATTTCTGAAGGGCAAACTTTACCCAGAGAGAGATGAGAAAGGGGAACTCACTACCACAGGGAGAGGTCGAGGCAAATACAATCAATACATTTAAGCGGAAGCTGAAAAAACAAGATAGGGGAAAGAAATAGAAGGAGATATTGATAAGATGAGATGAAGACGGGTGGGAGGAAGCTCGTGTTGTGCATGAACACTGGCACCGAGCAGTTTGACCGAATGGCCTGTTTCTGTGTTGCATTCACCATGTGATTCGATATAAAATTCCACCTGGAGATGTGAGCTGTCCAGGTGCTGAGTGTGTGGGTGTTTGCAGTGGGATTGGGATCATTGAAACCCATTCGGATATCGAAATGTGTGATCTGGAAACTGAAATCCTGTTCCCTCTGTTTCAGACTCTGTAGAGAATGAGAGTGAACCTGATACTAAAGGTATTTATCCTGAGCTTTGAACAGTATGTCACGGTTACAGATTTAAATATCATTAAAATGGGAGGGACAGTTTTAAAACTAGCCTGATAACAGGACACTGAGGATTTACTGTGAATGGTGAACTGAAATTCTGTTCTTTCTGTTCCAGATTCTTTTGAAAAAGTAACTCACTCTGGGACTCAAGGTATCTATATTTATATTTTAATATGTCCTTATCAATCATTGGTCAATAATTGAGTGACGATTGTGCTCATGTCTCTGGGAAGCTCTTTGGATCCATTGGCCTTGGATGGAAACCCAAAGCTCAGATCCCGGAGTCAGTGCTCGGCTCACTGTTCCTGTCTCTGAAGAGCCAGGAGGGCAGAGAGTGTGGGTGAGGGACAATCTCACACCCGGGCAGTAAGTGAGACTCACCCTCGAGTCTCCGGGATTCAACCCGCAGTTTCCTGGTGAAGTGACCCGAACCCAATCCAACCCTGAGCTGGGCCTTCGAGTGATGGGAATGTAGCTCATGGTGAGGCGAGCGATTCAGTGGGTGGTACAATGTGTGAGTGTGAGCAAAAAGGAACATGTGACAGGGACACATTTTTAAATTGTGAACATTTCACATTCATTTTCCATTTTTTAATCAAAAACTGGTTTTCATTTCAGATTCCAATGAAATTGCCAAAAGGAAAAGCAAAGTGATCGGTTCCAGAGAAGATGATGGTTTGTAGATCTCTCTGTGTGAGGGATTATTGACTGCGCTAATATATGGGAGCTGGGGTTCTTTATTGAAATGATGTCAAATGCACGTGGAGTGAGGGGAGAAGTAGCAGAATGGAGAGCAAGCTGGCTACAAATCGGCAAACATAGAGTAGGAGTTAAAGGGAGTTACTTCGACTGGTGGAAGGTGGGAAGTGGTGTTCCATAGGGATCGGTGCTGGGATCACTGTCATTCATCATTTACAGAAATAATTTGTACTCCGGAATCAGAAATACAATTTCAAAATGTGTGGATAGGGTCTAGTTAATAGTGAGTACACTCAATAAATCATAGTCATTATTAAACTTTTCGACTGGAGTTGTAATTAGCAAATGAGTTTCAAGAGGGAAAAATATTGACTCCAGATGATACTGGAACTGAGGAAAATCAGGATAGACTGAACGGATCAGGGCTGCATTCTGCAGAAAAGTGAAGATTGAGCGGGTAATCAGATAAGGATCTTTACAAAGATAATTCAAGTTAGGCTTCTGAGGGGGAAAATCTCTTCCATTGACTAGGCAAAGAACCTGCGGCCATAAATATAAAAGTCAATGATAAATCTAATAGGGAATTTTGGAGGAAACTCTTCACCCAGAATATTGTGAGAATGTGGAAGTCACTACCACAGGGAATGTTTGTGGCATATAGTGTCAATATATTAATGGAGTGGGCAGAGACTGCAGCTTAGGGCCAATATCACACCTGGGCTGTAACCTCTCATCAGGTTGTGTCTGTGGCCAATTTCAATCTTAATGATGATCCTCCACTGTCAGTCTACAGTTACTATGTGCTCCTCCAATTCTGGCTGCTTGAGCATCACCAATTTCCTTTGCCCTACCATTGGAGACTGTGCCTTCAGCTGCCTGTACCCTAAACCCTAGAACTCCCTCTCACTGACCTGTTTGACCAAGCTTTTTGGTGTCCTGATGTCTGCTCCTTTAACTCAGGGTTAATTTGCTCGTGTGATAACACTCCAGTGACATGCTTTTGGACATTTTCCTATATGAATGTTTCAGGTTGATGTTGCTGCAGCAGCTGGACGCTCCTCAATGCCGATCACACACCCTGACCCACAGATGCTGCAGTGTCACTGGTGCACATGCATCAGAATGGAGTCAGCAGTTTTCTTAATCGCAATCCCCTCCCACTGCAGTGCTGGACGTTCATCTCTGGATCTAGTCCTGGTTATGTTCTGAGATCCTGGATTAGCCAAGATTCAGGGATCAAATGCCCCAGAGAGCTTTACATGCATCAAGAGTACAAAGTTCCAGCACTGCATTATTTTAAAATATAACCTTCACTAATAAAATCTCTCTGTTAATTACTGATTCCGATATAATCGGAAATGGAAAAACAACCAGCCATAAAGTCAATGAGAGTATATTTTTAAATCTTGATGAATTCAGATGAATATTACTCTAGTTGTAATATTTGTGTCATCTCACAGAATCTCACAGTGCAGAAGAGGCCGTTCGGCCCATTGAGTCTGCACCGACACGTGAGAAACACCTGACCTATCTACCTAATCCCGTTTACCAGCACTTGGCCCATAGCCTTGAATGTTATGATGTGCCAGCTGCACATCCAGGTACTTTTTAAAGGATGTGAGGCAACCCACCTCCACCACCCTCCCAGGCAGCGCATTCCAGACCGTCACCACCCTCTGGGTAAAAAAGTTTTTCCTCACATCCCCCCTAAACCTCCTGCCCCTCACCTTGAACTTATGTCCCCTTGTGACTGACCCTTCAACTAAGGGGAACAGCTGTTCCCTATCCACCCTGTCCATGCCCCTCATAATCTTGTACACCTCGTTCAGGTCATCCCTCAGTCTTCTCTGCTGCAACGAAAACAACCCAAGTCTATCCAACCTCTTTTCATAACTTAAATGTTTCATCCCAGGCAACATCCTGGTGAATCTCCTCTGCACCTACTCCAGTGCAATCACATCCTTCCTATAATGTGGCGACCAGAACTGCACACTGTACTCCAGCTGTGGCTTCACTAAGGTTTTATACAACTCCAACATGATTTCCCTACTTTTGTAATCTATGCCTCAATTAATAAAGGCAAGTGTACCATATGCCTTTTTCACCACCCCACTAACATGCTCCTCCGCCTTCAGAGATCTATGGACACACACTCCAAGGTCCCTTTGTTCCTCAGAACTTCCTAGTATCATGCCCTTCATTGAATACTTCCTTGTCAAATTACTCCTTCCAAAGTGTATCACCTCAGGCTTTTCAGGGTTAAATTCCATCTGCCACTTATCTGCCCATTTGACCATCCCATCTATATCTTCCTGTAGCCCAAGACACTCAACCTCACTGTTAACCACCCGGCCAATCTTTGTGTCATCTGCAAACTTACTAACCCTACCCCCCACATAGTCATCTATGTCGTTCATATAAATGACGTATAATAGAGGACCCAGCACAGATCCCTGTGGTACGCCAGTGGACACTGCCTTCCAGTCACTAAAGCATCCCTCTATCATCACCCTCTGTCTCCTACAACTAAGCCAATTTTGAATCCACATTATCAAATTACCCTGTATCCCATGTGCATTTGCCTTCTTTATAAGTCTCCCATGTGGGACCTTGTCAAAGGCTTTGCTGAAATCCATATAAACTAAATCAAATACACTACCCTTATCTACACACCTGGTCACCTCCTCAAAAAAAATCAATCAAATTTGTTAGGCATGACCTCCCTCTGACAAAGCCATGCTGACTATCCCTGATCAAACCTTGCCTCATCCTCATCTGCTGAACCATTGTTCCCTGGTAACTCATTCCACATTCCACCAACTCCCCTTCCCATTCCAACATTCCCCTTTTCATCTCTTTCTCCCAGAATTGCTTTTGCATGGGAATCAGTTCTGTAATCGATATCCTAAAATCACAGCTCAGCTGGACCCAGCTGAAAATGGTTGGGCCTAAGGATCCCAGTGATCCTGAACAGAATCCCTGGTTCAGTGTTTCTGCTAGGCCGTGGGATCTGAGGCCTGGTTGGTGCCCCTGTTGGAAGCAGCACAGGAGTGGAGGCAGAGAGGATATTCAGCCAAGGGATGCTGTACCTTTCTCACTCTGAATCTTCTAGGCAAGGTTTAGCAATGTAGACTATCTCTTTATTTGTCGGATTGTTAATTAGATTTTTTAATGGGGATGTGTTTGGGGCTAAAATCCTGGCTGCTACCAGAGTTTAGAGGTTTCTGGTTCTGGTCTGGGAGCCAACATCTGGCTCCCAGCTGTTGCCAGTACCACAGCCTTTGAAGATATAAGACCAGTGAATGGAAGAATGTCAACAAGAGAGTTTTGTTTAATGACTGGGGAAGGAAGGAGAGGACATCTGTAGCCAAGAGTGTTCTTCCCAGGTACAGAATAAATTAATCACTGAACTGTGGCCCAATGTCAGGTGATGTAGAGAATGCTTCAGTGCAGATCCAGTGCAGAGCCAGAACCAGAGAAACTCCATACTGCAGCGGGAGACTGGATCAACTGGTTCCAGGCCACAGTCCCACTTCCCCAGCCCCCGCTCCCACTCACCCAGCCCCAGCCCCCTACTCGCCCAGCCCCCTACCCACATTCATGGCCCTAACACACCCAGTCCCACTGACCCAGCCCACACACTCCTTCCTCCCCACACCCCCTCACATTCACAGCTGTTCCTCCAACAGCATCAGGGCATCAATTTTATGCTTCCCCAGCCGGTGGGCTTTAGGCCGGGTGGGGGGGGGCTGATATTGAAGGAACAGGATTCCCTCCAGGTTCCCACCCGCCCCAACCACACAGCAATTTTACACTGGGGCGGGCAAGGCTTCAGACATGACATCCGCCCTTGCCCCAATTGAGGCTCTTAACTGACAATCATTGGTCGCTTAAGTGCTGTTTCCCACCCAGCCTCGATTTTTAGGCCAGTGGGAGGGTTGACCATGTGGTGGGGGGAAGCCTGAAAATTGACAGACTTAAATTTGGGAAGGGGGGACGGCACCTCTTTCAGAAGCTCCCTTCTGAAGTTGGGTGCCGCCACCCCCCTTAAGGTCGGGCAGTCTCTGGATCTCTTCCTCAAGACCCCAATCTCCCCCCCCTCACGCCCCAACCAATGCCTTCCCTCCCCTCCCCCACCCTAGGACCCTTTAAACTTACCTGGGCCTCTGGTGCATGGACTTAGTCTCAGGGGTCCTCAGGCACTTCCTCCTGTGTCCATTGCAGCTCCTGCCGCAGGGGGGCTGGAGACCTGCCGGCCAATCGGGTTGGCCAGCAGCTGTCTAAGGCGGGGCCTCCTGAGTGAGGGGTGGAAGTCCCTCTAGCCGCCGCTTAACACCCATTCGAGGGTGAAATGGCTGCGGGGCACTCGGAGTCAGCAGGGACGTGTTCCCCTCAGACTCTTCAGACAGGGAAGTCAGACCCCGTCATCCGAAAAATTCAGGCCCAGGTTAAATCTGAACTTTTTTTTCTCTAGTTTCATAAATGAATTGCAGCAACAGCAAAGAAAATAGATTTTATTTATATTATTAAACGAAGAACGTGAGGAATCGGCTGAGGGGAATAATAGGATTTGACTTTGATAATATTCTGACGCTCCTGAGTCCCACAATGATTATTTTCCTTATATTCCTATAATTATTCACTCCTTTTGTTCCAGGTCCTTTCCTCGAGAAGCAGGAAGCCAATTCTGTTGTGAAGAGGTCCAGGAGATCAATCCGCGAATACTATGAAAGGTCACTCAGTAGTTCTTGCCTCAATGGTTGAGGGCTCGCTTGTTTACAATGATATGTCTTCACTGCTTCTTGCACAGGGCTCCATACGGAAATACTCCAGCTTCTTTAATCCAAACACCTCTGAAGCTGTTTCACAGAGGGAGCTTCACGACAGGGAGACAGAGATGACCAAAGGCTTGGTCACCCAGGCGGGGATGGAGGAGGCTTTAAAGAGAGGAGAGGGAGGTTTAAGGAGGCAACTCCGGACTGCAAGAGCCAGGAGGCTGAAGGTTGCTGCCCTTTGGGGGGAGAATGAGGGGGGAGCAAAGTGAGAGGAATAGAGGGTGGGGGTGGAAGTGTAGCGCTAGGGATGATAGCAGAAACATGGTGAGACCAGAGGGTTAATTAAAGCAGAGGCTGGAGATTTTACATTGAATGCTATGGGAGACAAAGATTAGTCAGTGATGAGAGAATCCTTGGGTGAAATTGTAAAGTTAGGATATTAGGATAGAATCATGGAAACAGGAAAATGGGAGACTAGCAAAGAAAACATTGAAGTAATCAGATCTGGAGTTGACCAAGCTCTGCAGGTACAGACTTTGTGTCTATTGTACGGCAAGGGCTGGCCATTGAGCAGCAAGCTGTTAAGTTAATAAAAAATTAGCTGCTTAATGGACATTAATAGCAAGCTTAAAAGAGAGCTGCTGATTTCTCAAATATTAGACAGTGAGTGGGTTACCTATGAGGATTGGACCAGTGCTCACTGCGTACAGGAGTGACAGAGACTCTTCCTTTCTCAAGTGCACCCTTTGAGCTGCTGTGACTCACACCTCAGCACCCCTCCCAGTGGAAGGCTCCTGGTTGCTGGCCACTGTGTGGGCACACAGTGGGCAGAACATGCTCCAAGGCTATTCTTGGGTGCTGGGATCTTTGTGGAATGCTTATTTTGGCTTCGCCCTTAGAAACACTGCCTTGCTCATTTCGAGAATGACTCTGATCATGTCCCAAAAACGTGCAGCCAATCTGTTGCGGAATGAGGTGGCAGCAGTTTGTTTACTGGGCCGTGTCACGTTGTCGTTGGCAGTGAGCAGGGGAAGTCAATGAGATCAGAATTTTATGGCCACTGCCATTTAAAACACAATACTGCACCTCTCTGCTTTCATGCAAACTCTTCTGGCTACAGTCAATGTCCAAAATACACACAGCCCACATTTATACCTCGATGCCAAATCTGAGAGAGAGATTCTTACTGTATGCCACATGTAAGATTGAATAATTAATAGGAGTTCATTATTCCTGTCCTCTCATTGTGTCAGTGTTTTGAAGGTACCACATTTAAATAGTGACTACAGCTGAAAAGGCTCCACAGTCCATCACCCACTGCAAAACTCTTTCCTGCCCACCCCACCAGACTCTCTTCACCGCCCCCCACCAAGACTCTGTCCTCTTCACCCCCCACACCCTCCCACCTATCAAACAATTGAATCCTGTAAACAATCTCCTTAACCAGCTGTAACACCAACTCCTGGGAAATCTCAGGCTAGTTTTAGAAAACGCTCTGGGAACAGGGCTGTGAGGATAGCGAGGGGGAATAGAACTGACTGGTTCACTTTACAGAGAGCTGGCATGGACTCCCTGTGCCAAATGGCCTCGTTCTGTAGAATAATGACTATGATTTTCCCCCACTATAACACAATTAGGCAAACACTGGGAGACTATAGTTGTAATTCACTAACAGACTTACCTAATATACTCTCCTGGTTAAACCCCAATATCCCCCTCGCTCACTCCTCCACTTGTTGAGTATCATCTTAAAGGATTCCTCACAGTCAGATAACGTTATCAGGAGTGGGGCCTGAACCCACCACCTTCTGAAATAGGCAGAAATGCCCCCCACTGAACCGCAAGTGACACCTTTAAGTATTTATTTATAACAATACTCGATTATGGTTTCAACTCTGTCCCCTAGTTGGACTCAAATCAGGCCGAGAGACAGGGGACATATTTATCTCAGAGATCCAAGCTCACATTCAGCTTGGAGAGTCTATCCAAACTAGATTCTGGTTCTCTAAGTATTAAAGCTGCAGCCTTCATTTTATTTGACAAATTGAAGTGTGACATGACTCCTGACGTTAATCTATTTTAATTCCAGGCACCGTGAATATTATTACAAGACACCGTTTGAAAAACGCAAGGAGATATGTGAGTCGTACTATCCTTGTGACTACCTAGCAAACCGGATTGGATACCAAAATGCCTACATACAATACTTTGGATATTATTAATAATAAACCCTAGGACTGAAAGCATCATTAACATCACAGAACTTTACACTGCACAATATCAGGCACAGTGACTCAGACTGCGACATTTGCAATGTTCATCAAAAACTTGGAAACAGTTTCTGTAGTGTTTTAATTTAGTTCTGCTGGTCATAATGTAGCCCATTGGAACCTCTGGTTTAAAAGTACCCAATGCACCCGAGAACAGGGACAAGAAGCTTATTCCTTGCTTAAAGATCAATTACACCTTCTCACCACATACCTCAGTAAGTTCTCCCTCTCCGAAACACACTTCATCCTCTGTCAACCCCCTTCACACTGTTCTTTCTGCTAACTTATTCCCGAATCAGTTCCACGGATTTCTTCCTTACCCAAACTTCCTCATTATTAGTTCATGTTGCCTGGAATTTGAGTTGTGTGTGAACCTGTTTCTCTGAAATTTCTCCAGATCATTCCTATGACTGATTTTTATTCCCCAAACACAGTTGCTCCCTTTCCAACTTTAATTTTTTTTAAGTGCTGCTAGTTTTTCAGATATATAAGGAGAACTGAACCCAAGGCTCTGGGTCTCCTTGCCACATTGTTCTTGCTCAAATTGTCTTAAAAAAAGAGGGAGATTAAAATGTCACATGAAAAACCTTTTCTTAGTCTTAAATTCCCTGCTGAAATCTGCAGCGTTTAGTTATGCACCAGGTCTTCACCTCCAGGGAATCTGGCTTCAGGTCCTGCCAAGATGAATGAAATCACAGGCTGCTCAAGCTGCCTCTTGAGGTCCATGTGAAATGAGTTTGGCCAGTCTCACCTTAGCTATGAGCAGGAATGGGCTTCTTACAATGTCCCTATATCGGCACCTCCATCAAAGAACACAGGGCAGTTTATATATTAGAGGGTGTGTTTCTGCAAATGGAACTGACAAACATTATTAGTCAAGGGTAGAGGCAGCTTTTATTGTGTAGATTGCCTATGCTATACCTGACCTCCTGATGCTTGATGCCAACACTGGGCATTTGAAATGGAAAGGATTCTATCCTCAACTCGAACACCCTTCACATAAAAATGACATGATTCTTCCACCCCCCCCCCCACCCCCTCAACAATCCCCCTTTATTTAAGTTAACGATAAATGGCAAATAAAATCATCTCCTGCCCACCGACCAGAAACAGAGCCAGTTCTTTGTGGTGGAGGAAGGATTGAATGGGCTATTGAGGTATTATTCTGTACAGATCAGCTCTAATGGACAAAAAGTTAAACAAGTGTTTTAAGGAGTAGCATGTTTGAATCACTGTGGATATATTGTGTGTGGTGTAACAGTATGCACGCTGGGCAGCGAGCTGTTACCCAGTTAATGGCAGCAGCAAGGGAGGACCAGGCACCGATTGACCCAGCACCCTATTATCACACCAAACACTAAAATTCCTGTCTAACTCGTTTGACTGCCGCAAAGGAAATAAACAGATTAACCACTGTTAAAACTGCAGCCAAAAGAGCTTCACATAAGCAATTATTCTGTGCAATATCATACCAAGACTGATATCTACGCAATAATATCACATTGGCTGATAACCAGACCAATCCTTACACCTGTGTAATTTCTGTCAGTGATGGAATAGGCTGGGTCTCCATCACACTGTCCCACCGTGCCTGTCTCAGTTCAATATTAATGTTTACTTTTGTCTAAGGCACAAATGTATCATAATTAAACATCTAAAGACACTTGACCCCTCCACTCCCCATGCCTAAATGTTGACTGTACAGTTGTATCATAGCTGAAACTTGTTTTGTTTTTGTAAATTAATTGCTTAGAATGTTGCTGTGAATTGTCTCCATGTTGTGGTACTGAATTGAATACTAGGACAAAGAGAATTGGAACATTAATTTAAAACTAGCCCTGCCACTGGCTTTAAATTGCTTCTGTTCCAATTTAAAAGCTTTGCAGAAATGAAATTGAGTGAAGTTTCAAAACATTTTCCCCCTCAAAAATCAATGATCCTGGACAGCAAAAGATGACCATTTTCAATCTTTTGCCTTTCAAAAAGAAACCAAACATATAACAGTACTGAATTATTGTCGTGTGGAGTCAACCCTGAAGGGCTGATTTCCGTCATACGGCAACAGTTTGGAGGATGAAATACTGATCTTGGGAAAAGGTTAAAAAAATTTCCTTCATTTTGAAAATGTTCCAACAACACTGGAGGAGTAAAACGTTCTCGATTAAGTGATTAGCTGTTTTGGGGCAGGGTGAGGTGGCTCAATGCCAGGAGAGGCAGACAGTGTCTTTAGTTAAACTCTTTCACATGATGTTAAGAACAAATAACACTGCTTTGTTGCACCTGCTGAAGATACTGTGCTCGGTTAACTGCAATTTATTTTCTTATTTTTTAATCTAAAATCCTGTAGTTTCTGATGTCTGTATATGACTATAACAATAAAAATGAATAAAAGTAATCAACTTTTTTCTGGATCACTTGCTCCAATAACAGAGCGTGTTTGGTGTGGTTGTTGACACAAGTTTCCATCTTGTGCTTCTTTAAAAGGAGTAACTACTGTCCCCACGTATAACTCCCGAGTCATTACCCAACCTACCATCCATCAGCTCACACCCTCCAATCCATTCGCAATTACCAGACCAGAGGGGTTATAGCTAGCAGGTTAGAATAACAGGCAGGGCTCCTTTCTACAAAAGCAAAGGCAGAGAAGCAACCTAATGGAGAGGCCTTTATCATGCCCCCTTCACAATTTTAATGTAGACAGAGAAACTTATTCGGCTTGTGGCTGGAGCCGGGGGCGGGTGGGGGGAATATACCTAAGGGCCATAAATGTAAGATAGTCACTACTAAATCCAATAGGAAATTCAAGAGAAATTTCTTCACCCAAAGAGTGGTGAGAATGTGGAGCTCGCTCCCAAAGGGAGTAGTTGAGGCAAACTGCATTAATGCATTTAAGAAGCTAGATAAGGACATGATGGGGGTGAGATAAAGAGGGATGGGACGAAGCTGATGTGGAGCACAAACCAAAAGAAATCCAAATGGCCTGTTTCTGTCTGCAAATTCTATTTAAGTCAGTGCAACGGTTGAATCACTTAATATTGGTCTCAGCTTTTAACTAATGCAAATCTTGCATTCTTCAGTGGGCTTAGTCTACTAATGTGGTGGAATTTCCCAAATTTCCCAAGACCTGCGGTCCAGTTTCATTCATGTATTGGTTTGCCTCTGGGGTGTCAAGCCAGAATGGGGAAGATTTGCTGGAGAAAGCCACTGAGCTGCCTGCACCTAAACAAATTTCCTTCCAGATTTGTGCCTCCATTGATAGGGGCCTACAAACCGGGATGTTTGATGGCACTGATTTGTATCCACTGGGAAATAGAGACGTACCAAAATACTCCAAGCTGCATCTGCTCAGAACCACAAGAACACAGGAGATAAGAGCAGGAGTAGACCACACAGCTCGTTGAGCCTGCTCCGCCATTCACAATGATCATGGCCAATTTTGGGCTTCAACTCGACTCTTCTGTCCACCGGCTACGTTCCTCGATTCCAAGACACCAAAAATCGTTTGCCTCGGCCTTAAATACATCCAACAATGGAGATTCCACAATCCTTTGCAGTAGAGAATTCCAAAGATTTGCAACCCTTTGAAATTCTCTTCATCTCACGTCTTAAATGGCCGTCCCTTCATCCTGAGACTGTGCCTCTGTGGTTTAGATTGCAGCAGAAAACCTCAGTGTCCATCCTGTAAAGCCCCTTTAGTCTCGTAATTTTCAATGAGATCATCTCTTATTCTGCTAAACTCCAGAGAATACAGGCCCAATTTACTCAACCTCCCATCAAAGAACAATCCTCTCAACCCAGGGACCAATCTAGATCCACAACAAGGTACAAAATCTAGCCCAGTTTATTCAGTTTGGGCAGGCCCAGCCAACAGCTCTTACATAAAAGCAAAAAACTGCGGATGCTGGAAATCCAAAACAAAAACAAAAATAAAAATACCTGGAAAAACTCAGCAGGTCTGACAGCATCTGCAGAGAGGAACACAGTTAACGTTTCGAGTCCGAATGACCCTTCAACAGAACTAAGTAAAAATAGAAGAGAGGTGAAATATAAGCTAGTTTAAGGGGGGGGTGGGACAAGTAGAGCTGGATAGGGGGCCAGTGATAGGTGGAGATAACCAAAAGATGTCACAGACAAAAGGACAGAGGTGTTGAAGGTAGTGATATTATCTGAGGAATGTGCTAATTAAGGGTAGAAAGCAGGATACAGATAGCCCTAGTGGGGGTGGGGTGGGGTGAAGGAATCAAAAAAAGGCTAAAAGGTAGAGATAAAACAATGGATGGAAATACATTTAAAAATAATGGAAATAGGTGGAAAAAGAAAAATCTATATAAATTATTGGAAAAAAAAGGGGGGGGGGGGGAAAATCGGAAAGGGGGTGGGGATGGAGGAGAGAGTTCATGATCTAAAATTGTTGAACTCAATATTCAGTCCAGAAGACTGTAAAGTGCCTAGTCGGAAGATGAGGTGCTGTTCCTCCAGTTTGCGTTGAGTTTCACTGTAACAATGCAGCAGGCCAAGGACAGACATGTGGGCATGAGAGCAGGGTGGAGTGTTGAAATGGCAAGCGACAGGGAGGTCTGGGTAATGCTTGCAGACAGACCGAAGGTGTTCTGCAAAGCGGTCCCCAGTCTGCGTTTGGTCTCTCCAATCTAGAGGCAATCGCATTGGGAGCAGCGAATGCAGTAGACTAAATTGAGGGAAGTGCAAGTGAAATGCTGCTTCACTTGAAAGGAGTGTTTGGGCCCTTGGACAGTGAGGACAGGGGATGGGGCAGGTGTTGCACCTTCTGCGGTAGCATTGGAAGGTGCCATGGGAGGGGGTTGAGCAGCAGGGGGTGATGGAGAAGTGGACCAGGGTGTCCCGGAGGGAACGATCCCTGCGGAATGCCGCCAGGGGGGTGAAGGGAAGATGTGTTTGGTGGTGGCATCATGCTGGAGTTGGCGGAAATGGCGGAAGCTGGTGGGGTGATAAGTGAGGACAAGGGGGCTCTATCATGTTTTTGGGAGGGAGAAGAAGGTGTGAGGGCAGATGTGCGGGAGATGGGCCAGACGCGGTTAAGGGCCCTGTCAACCACCATGGGTGGAAAACCTGTTAAGGAAGAAGGAGGACATGTCAGAGGAACTGCTTTTGAAAGTGGCATCATCAGAACAGATGCGACGGAGGCGAAGGAACTGAGAGAATGATCAGAAAATGACCAAAGACTCCTTCACTCATTGGGGAGCAGAGAGAGATCACAGTCAGGTATAAGTGGCACTTAGGGCTAGAGGGGTTCGCAGAGATAGCCGGTGGGGGTGGGGGGGGGTGGACAGACATAGCGGGATCTGTAAACAAGAGAACAGGCAGGCTCCAGGAAAACTTTCAGACAGCAGATTTCATGCGTTATTTAGTTACACTGCTGGATAAATATTGTATCTGGCACATCCTGACACCATGGAAGCATTAATTGGCTGCGTTTATTTAAGAGATGTTAAATCTTGCACGGTTTTAAACATTTCTTAAATGATGCTTAGCAAGTTGAGGATTTGTTTTAAATAGTAACACAATTTTGCTGCTATTTATCCAAGGAAACTGTGATGGAGAAAGAGAACATTGTGTTGCTGAATAAATGGCAGGTGTGTCATTGCAAAAAGACACATTCTCATCAGTTTAATGTCAATAGTACAGTCTTCACAACAGATATCGGAGGAAGTGTATCAAACTGAAAGAATTCAGCTATGGGCAAGTATATAAAATATAAATAACAGATCCAATCTGAAAAGAATTTGAGCACATTGTGTTCTTTAACGTGGCCTTTTTCTCATTTTGCCTCCTGATACTTTTTGCCTGATACCCAGCGATTCTTCTGTATCATCAGCCTCTTCACGTGGGCGTTTCCTCTTCTCCCCCTGCTCTTTTAGCTCCTGTTGAAAGCACAGATGTTCAGTGTTACAGTAACCACTTGGTCCCCAAGAGTCACATCTGTGACACACCTTAATGAACCCGCTGGTCCTTACATGGAACAGCCTGAGCCAAACGGTGGCTGGTTTCAGCCAAGTGTTTACAAGCAAAGGAAAAACTGGCCACAGATGCGGTGTCACTTCCTGTCCAGGCATTGCCTTTAGTTCGTCTCTTGTATATGCTGTGGGGGTGAAGGGGGCAGGTCTATAAAGTTCCTACAATAAAACACAACATCTCACACCCACTGAAAATCACAAACATTCCTGCTCCTGTAGTACACATAGTACCAATCCTGCCCCCTCCATCGGCACATGTACTTTACTCAAGGTGTCAGACACAAATCCGCAGACAGTCCACCACTGTCGGGCAACACCTTACACACACACACCCCTCGTGTGCATATACAGACTTCACATTATCATAGGTTTCTGCTGTGTTTGGTAACGTTCAGCTTGGGACAGGAGAAAATGAATACACATTGGCTTGTGTAGTGTTGAAAATTGGAAAATAATGTTGATTAAACTGCTAATCTTACTGCAGTTTAGTCAAAATAAGCGGTTTTTATTTCTTGGCCACAACAATTCTAATTTTTGGCTGAAGAATGATGTAATGTTCCTGATTTGGCGCAGGATAGCGTGATCTGTAATGGGATACTGTCTCAGTTGAGGAATCCACCAGCAAAGCTCCTGCCAGGGTGCCAATAACACTTGTGCCAGATCCAGATGACATAATGGACACAGTGTGTGCACCATATCCCAGGTTGAACTTTCCCAGCACGTGGAAAACCCAGTAACTGTGTTGGGAAGGTAGCAAAGGCCAGAGCAGCTGAGGTGGGATTTGTCTGTGTGGGTCGATCAGTGCTATTGCCACTGGGGTGGATCCTGGATTATGCTGCTCCTGTTAAATTAAATAAAACACAGGCTGGTCTGTAGCCCAGCGCAATTTATGTAAGCTGGCAAGAGCTCAGCGTTTATGTTTTGGGACTGGGACTGAATACCAGGGCTGCAGGGTTACAGAAAAACAATGATTTCACAAATTATTGAGGTCACTGGAAATTTTCCACAAGCGTCTGAACAAGTTTTGAATGTTTGCCAGCGCTTGGTGTTGCTACAGAGAAAGAGAATCGGTTCACTTCCTCGGTGATTCTGAGTCTTGCTAAGGTTTGGCTCCATGGGCACCTGCTGCCCTCAGATACCTTGCCTATGAGAATATTCACACATGGAGTTTCGAAGTCCATTCCTGCTCACCATTCAGCTCAGGGGTCTCAATCGTGCCCAATCCTGACATTAACATGCGCCTTTCAGCAACAGTCACAAGATAGTGATCAGGGGTAGAACACTTAGCTGACTTCCTGCCCCTCCCCATTCCCTCCATCCATCAGAGACCAAGTACAGAGCCCTTGAAAACAAGATCAACTAACTGAGCACATTCCAGGGGATTAAACATCTTCCTGAGCTGTGTGCTCGGTATCAAGGAGGGAAGTGCAAGAAAGGTTTTCCATTATTTTGTGAAAATGTATCGGAGTTGTTACTAACTAATCTCCTGTTACTGTGATTCATCTCAAACTGTCAACTCTGTGAACTTACAGCACAGTGCAGGAGTCAAACACAATGATTCAGACAGAAAACACACAGTCCAGGTCTGTTACATTGGGCCAAACCACTTCCTTTAAACAAGTTTTGGTTGAATTACAACCACTTCCTACCCATCCTAAGCAATGGAGGCCCTAACACAACATATTTACAAAATAGTTCCAGAGCTGGGCTAAGAGCAGTTTTGTCATTTGGCTTACTTAAGACATCCATGTGTTGGGAGAATTTTGCAGCTGAGCAATATATTTTTACAATGTGGCAACACTGTTCTTGGGCAGATGACAGGCATAGTTCAACACACAAAACCATGAATCAGTTCAGTTTAGAACAGGATAATGAAATGCCCCTTAAATATCATGATTTTACATTGAGGAGAGGTAAGACACCTTGTTCTGCAGATACAAGGATCAATTAAGCTGCTAATATTTAGATAAAGCCATAGAAAGAGTTAAATAGACCCTTGGCTTTTGGAGACCGTGGATCTTAAGCGAGGACTTTAGGCTGAAGCACTGCATAGAGCGTTTGGTACCAATTATAGAAAGGATATCACTGAAAAGGTGCAGCACAGATTTAGGGATGTTACTAGGGTTGGGAGTTAAGGTTGTAAAGAGAGATTTAAGAAGTTTGGGCTAAGATGATAAAAGGGATCTAGACTGAGGGATTACAGTAACAATAACCAACGATAGATTTATAGCCTCCCTCAATATTACACATCACTGAAATCCTAATGTCAATACTATACAGGATTTGAATGAGAACCCCACATACCAGCCGTGCGAATCTCTGAGCTTCTGCCACTCGTTCCACCAGCAGCATCACTTCTTCTTCTTGTGTGGGGAAAGCTGGAAGCTTCTTTCCAATCAGGTGCTCAATCCTCTGGAACAGCTCCACATCGTACCTGTCGATGATATGAGCGCATTAATAACTGGAGCTGTTAGGCCGTGCAGCAGAGAACCATACTGTATTACATCAACAACTAACTGGCAATGTTTCCATAAGAAATAGGAGCAGAAGTTGGCGATTCTGCCCTTTGAGCTTGCCCCATAATTCAATAAGATCATGGCTGATCCTCTGTCCCAATTCCACTTTCCCATTCTTTTCCCCTGTCCCTGAATTCCCTCGGTACCCAAGCATCTATCAACTCAGTCTTGAATATACTCAATGATGGAGCATCCATAACTCTCTGGGATAGAGAATCACAACCTGCTGAGTGGAGAAATATCTCATCTCAGTCCTAAATAGCTGACCACTTATTGAGAATGTGCCCCCATATTCTAGATTCCCCAGCCCGGGGGAAATATTTCATCACCATTTACCCTGTCAAACCCTGTAAGAATTTTATATGTTTCAATGAGATCACCTTACACTCTTCTAGGGAATATAGACCTTGTCTACTTAATCCTCCTCTTGGGTAATCCTCTCTTTCCAGATATCAACCAGTGAACCTTTGCTACACTCCCTCAAGGGCAAGTATATCCTACCTTAGGTAAGGAAACTAAAACTGTGCACAGTATTCCAGGTGAGTCCTCATCAATGCTAATAAATATAGTAAGGCTTATTTACTCTATTACTCCAATTCCTTTGTAACAGAAGCCAACATTCCATTTGCCTCCCTACTTGCTTGCTGTACCAGCATATTAACTTTCTGGGGTTCATATACAAAGATATGTTATTTATACAGTTCTGCTGCTTTGCTGTTGCGTCCCTAAACCTCTCCCCACCCTCTCTCCTCCTATAAGAGGCACCTTGAAATCGACCTCTTTGACCAATTTGTGGTCACCTGTTCCTAATATTGCCTTCGTGGCTCGGTGTCAGTTCTATTTGATAATGGCTCCAGTGAAGTGCCTTAGGATGTTCCACTATGCTAAAGGCACTATATAAATGCAAGTTATTGTTGTCTTCCATGTCCTGGAAGCTCCCGTGTCTTGTGTGTGTGTGTGTGCATGTGCTTGTGGTTGGTGGGAGGATGGCGGGTATTTGCGCATCACGCATGAGCCTATACATCTCAGTCAAGCTTGATCCAACCTCAGTGTCTCCCTGTTACCCCCTCTCACCCCAAACACAAACGTAGAGCATTTGGGAACAAGAAGCCCAGTGACCCAAGTCAAGGTGGGTGAGGCAAGGAAGAGGCAGGCATGAATGCACTTCAAACAAGCAGCCTTGGCAAAGTTTGAACATGGGGCGTGAATTCAGTTCTGAATCAAACAGGGCACTGCACAAACATTAGCTTCCTGCACTTGAGAACCATTCTATCCCAGCACTGCACAGTTTCAAAAATTCAACTCATTTCCAGGGTGTGAGTTTTCAATTATTGAACGTCAGAATCCTGTGTGTCCTGGTGTCTGAAGGGAGCTGAACTTTGCTTCTGCCACTTGGAATGAAAAGGCATCAGGTAAAGTGGGCTCACTCAGGGAGCAGCTGTCTTGCTCTCCAAGTTATCGAGGCCCAGCAGTTATAAATCCAAAAGACTTCAGCGAATTTGGGGCTGCTTATGATTTTCTTTTTTGTTGATAAAAGTTTCCATTGTAAAACTAGCTGTTTTTGGTTCCCTCCCACCTTCACTCCACTCCCAGTCACACAGTGTTGGTTGTAACATCACAGGGGCTGGATCTCTATCTGCCACAGCTAAAGTTGGATGACTGACTGCACTAAATTCCAAACATGTTTTGCTCGGTCCCAGTTTGTTTTACTTGGCTCTGGTGGGTCGCAGAGGACAGGCCACCACGAGCTGCCCCCAGTCAGTCGATGATCTGGGCTAGAACAGCAGCAGGTGCTGAGATGGATGCTACAAGCAGAGTCCCCATCATACAAGCACCAGAAACTCAGCTGCCTGGGGACAGAAGCAGCAGCATTCAGACTGCGCTCCATGCAATCAGCTCAATGTAGTGAGCCAGTTCTCCCCCCAGCTATGGCACCACCTCAGATGGTCAAAGTACAGTTAGGGCCAACCAAAGACCTGAAAGCCTTGCTGTTCCCAGACACTGAACCTTCTCCCGAGGGAGTGCCGCACTGTTGGAGGTACCATTCTTCAATGACTTGGATGCAAAACATCCCATGATATCATTTCAAAGAGCAAAAGAGTTCTCCCCAGTGTCCTGGACAATATCTTCCATTCAACCAACCTCACTAAATTAAAACAGATTATCTGGTCATTATCAGACTGCTGTTTGTGGGATCTTGCACAATTTAATTTTATTCTTTTATGGAATGTGGGTGTCACTGGATGGGCCAGCATTTGGTGCCCAACCCTAATTGCCCTTGAGAAGGTGGTGCTGAGCTACCTTCTTGAAACGCTGCGTCCATGTGGTGTTTGTACACCCACAGTGCTGTTAGGAAGTTCCAGGATTTTGACCCAGCGACAGTGAAGGAACGGTGATATATTTCCAAGTCAGAATGGTGAGTGGCTTGGAGGGGAACTTCCGGTTGGTGGTGTTCCCATGTGTCTGCTGCCCTTGTCCTTCTAGATGGTAGAGGTCACAGTTTGGAAGGTGCTGTCTAAAGGTGCCTTGACGAGCTGCTGCAGTGCATCTTGTAGATGGTACACATTGCTGCCAGTGGAGGGGAATGGATGTTTAAGGTGCTGGATGGGGTGCCAATCAAGCAGGCTGCTTTGTCATGGATGGTATTCAGCTTCTTGAGTGCTGTTGGAGCTGCACTTATCCAGACAAGTGGAGAGTGTTCCATCACACTCCCAACTTATGCCTTGTAGATAGTGGACAGGTTTTGGGGAGTCAGGGAGTTGGTTACCCAGCCTCTGACCTGCTCTTGTAACCACAGTATTTATATTGCTAGTCCAGTTCAGTTTCTGGTCAATGGCAACCCACAAGATGTTGATAGTGGGGGTTCAGCGATGATAATGCCATTGAATGTCAAGGGGAAATGGTTAGACTCTTTCTTGTTGGAGATGGTCATTGCCTGACACTCGTGTGGCACAAATGTTACTTGTTACCCCAAGACAGAATGGTGTCCAGGTCTTGATGCATATTGTGCAATCATCAGTGAACATCCCCACTTCTGACCTTATGATGGAAGGAAGGTCATTGATGAAGCAGCTGAAGATGTTTGCACCAAGGACACTATCCTGAAGAACTCCTGCAGTAATGTCCTGGGACAGAGATAATTGTCTCTAACAACCATAATGATCTCCCTTTATGCAAAGTATGACTCCAACCCAGTGGAGAGCTCCCTCCAACCTACCTCCCCAATCCCCACTGACTTCAATTTTGCTAGGGCTCCTTGATGCCACACTCGGTCAATTGCTACCTTAACGTCAAGGGCAGGTACTCTCACCTCTTCAGCTCTTTCAACCGTTTGGATCGAGGCTGTAATGAGGTCAGGAGACGAACAGTCCCAGTGGAACCCAAACTGAGCATCAGTAAGCTGGTTATTGCTGAGTAAATGCCGCTTGATAGTATTGACAACACCTTCCATTACTTTGACCCATTACTGATGGGTATGTAATTGGCCAGTTAGATTTGTCCTGCTTTTTGTGTACAGGATTTATCTGGGAAATTTTCCATATAGCCGGGTTGATGTCAGTGTTGTAGCTGTACTGGGACAGCATGGCTAGGGGCGCAGCAAGTTCTGGAGCACAAATCTTGAGTACTATTGCCCAAATATTATCAGGGCCTTTGCAGTATCCAGTGCCTTCAGTTGTTTCTTGATATCACGTGGAGTGAATCGAATTGGCTGAAGACTGGTATGTGTGATGCTGGGGACCTCAGGAGGAGGCCCAGATGGATCATCCACTCGGCGCTTCTGGCTGAAGATTGTTGCAAATGCTTCAGCCTTGTCTTCTGCACTGATGTGCTGGGCTCCCCCATCACTGAGGATGGGGATATTTGTGGAGCCTCCTCCTCCAGTGAATTGTTTAATTTTCCACCATCATTCATGACTGGATGTGACAGGACTGCAAAGATTTGATCTGATCCGTTGGTTGTGGAACTGCTTAGCTCTACCATATGCTGCTTCCGCTGTTTAACATGCAAGTAGTCCTGTGTTGTGGCTTTACCAGGTTGATAGTTCATGTTTAGGTGCTGCTCCTGGCATGCCCTCCTGCTCTCCTTATTGAACTTGGCCATTTCAGTTCCAGCAGTTCAAAAGTGACGACTCAAGTGTCTTCTGGTAAAGAGTCAGACGGACTCGAAACGTTAACTGTGTCCCTCTCCGCAGATACTGTCAGACCTGCTGAGGTTTTCCAGATAATTTTTGTTTTTGACTCAAGTGAACTGTTGTTCAAGACCACAACACTGGCTGCACATTGCTTTGGGACATGCTGAGGTCAGTAAAGGCGCTACATAAATGCGAGTATTTCCTGAAGGGAGTCACAGAGTTGCTAACACTTTACAAATAAGCTGACCCTGTGCTGGTGGAATGCAGTGTCTGGCTGTAGACCGGTTGGTCTCAGACTGACCGCACGGTTAGTGCTATCTTTTTCCAAAGCTGCCCCCTCATCAGCATTTCTCCAACGGTTCACCTAGGGCCACTGAAATCACACTCACTACTCTGGGTAACCTCACGAGTAAACTCGCTCCTTTCCCCAGCTTCCCAGAGTATAAAGAGGGCAAAATAAACAGTAGAAACTGGAACCAGAAGGGGTTCAGTGAGGTAATGAGCTCTACGTTGTGAGTTGGGGCCATCAAAACTACAGGGTCCCAATGCAAGACACAGAGCAGCAGAACTGGAACAAAATCACCCCCAGGGTAACGCAGGACCAATGCCTGATAGAGCAGTGCGTGTGCCACGGGGCAGTGCGTGTGCCGCTGGAAGAGTTTCAATCACTTCTTAAAATAAAGTTTTTTTCAATTTTTAACCTCAGCACTGAGCAGAATCACAAGAGCATTTGTTAATATTTAACAGGCAGCCCTTCCAGCAGCTGAATGAGTTAATCCAGGCCCAGAGAGCCTGCTGATGAGAGGCAGAGCACAGGCACATTGAGTTAGTCAGACACTGGTGCTGAGGGGCAGCAAACAGTGACAAATTATCCTCCTGATCACTACACAGTGAATTCTGTCCTCCTCGGCTTCTGTGTAGGAGACTGGACTGAGCTCGACAGTGCTGCTCGAGTGGTCAAATTGCCCAGAACAATCTGCCCAAGCTCGCAGGTGAAGACACTCATTTGGGCAAAGGTGATGAAGGGTAAATGGATATTGTGGAACCTGCAGAGAGGGGATATGTGAAACGAGATTCAGGTAAGACAGCCCAAGGGAAGTGGTCAGAGACACAGTCCCTCAGTGAAAATTTGAAGCTCACTCCTGCTTGCACATAAGGTTTTCAGCACTGCTCCAAGTCCCTATCCACCCAAGTGGCCTCAACAAACTGAAAATTATCCTATGCCCAGACAAAACACTACCACAAGCCTCAAAAAAAGATTAGTCCCAGATGGGACTCCTAAATTAAAATCATAACATTCCTCAATATCCTTCTAAAGCTTCCAATTAACTCGACATATTGTAAAGATTTGAGACTTGGCAAGCACAAGTGAAATTCGGAGCCTGGGTTAAAGCTGTAGTTATCAGGGGCAGGGGCCTGTCTTTCAGCAAGCTGTTTATTAGTTCAGAGGTTAGTGCACAGGTGGATGTCTCCTCACATGTTCCATAAACCAGCTGCCCTGCAGCAGTGGGGTGTGGAAAATTCTGGGAGCCCAAACTCAAGATACAAAATGGGACACATACCCCCTCCCCAGAATATCACAAATAGTTTCAGTCTGTTACTCTGTTTCAGAGGCAGGAGCGGGTGAAAGGGAAAACAGTGACTGAGGCTCTAGAATAAAGAAGCAAAACTCACTGGCTGACAAAGGTGATGGACTTTCCTGAGCGTCCAGCTCTGGCTGTCCTCCCCACTCGATGAATGTAATCCTGGAAGGTAAACATTAAGCAACATGAAACCAGCACAGACAGGAGCAGGATATCTGAGCACTTACCCAACACATCAACTGAGATTAGCGCACAGCAGGGGGGAGCACAGCCAGCAGAGTGGGGGAGGAACGCAGCGGGGAGAGTGGGGGGGAATGCGGCGGGGAGAGTGGGGGGGGAACACAGCGGGGAGAGTGGGGGGTAAGGCGGCGGGGAGAGTGGGGGGGGAAGGCGGCGGGGAGAGTGGGGGGGGGAAGGCAGCGGGGAGAGTGGGGGGGGAATGCAGCGGGGAGAGTGGGGGGGGAATGCAGCGGGGAGAGTGGGGGGGAAGGCGGCGGGGAGAGTGGGGGGGAAGGCGGCGGGGAGAGTGGGGGGGAAGGCGGCGGGGAGAGTGGGGGGGAAGGCGGCGGGGGGGGAAGGTGGCGGGGAGAGTGGGGGGGAAGGTGGCGGGGAGAGTGGGGGGGAAGGCGGCGGGGAGAGTGGGGGGGGAGGCGGCAGGGTGGGAAGGTGGCGGGGAGAGTGGGGGGGAAGGTGGCGGGGAGAGTGGGGGGGAAACGCAGCAGGGAGAGTTTGTGGGGGGGGGGAGCACAGTGGTGAAGATGGGGCACAGTGAAGCTGCACACCCTGATAGGTGACAGTTACACACTATAACTTCACCCACTCCCCTCTGCACCCGAGGGCTCAGGCACTGAGTGTCGGAAGCCTCAGCATTGCAGCCGGTCCCAACCCAACCTCACTCTAGGCTCCGAGGTCAGCAGAGCAGGAGCAGAATTTCCAGCTGGTATTTCTCTCCACTCACATGTACCGTAGTCACCAACCTCCTGATAACACTAGTTGGCATCAGCTTTTCAGACAGTGATGATGTGGAGCAGACTAACACTAGTTACACCTTAAGTAAGGGGAAGTGCAACAGAGCCCATAACTGCTCCGTGTTGAGGTGCTGTTTTCGATATCATCTGGCTACAAGCCTTACCTTAGAATGGGTGGGAATGTCAAAGTTTATAACCACATCTACATGTGGAATATCCAGCCCACGGCTTGCTACGTCTGTGGCCAGCAAAACCGACCGAGACTTAGCCTTGAATTTATTCAAAGCTCCCAATCGTTTGTTCTGCAATTTATAAAAAAAACAAAATAAGTAAGGGTTTATGCCACAGGACAGACAGTGTCATTGTGTAAAGAGCAGCCGCCCACCTGATTCATTTGGCCATGTAAGGGAATGGCGGTAAAGCCCAGATTGCGCAGCAGCAGTGCCGTGCGCTGTGCGTTATTACACGTGCCGCAGAAGATGATGAAGGAATTGCCGGCCAGCTCGTTAAGAATGGAAACCAGGTAACAATCCTAGGAAAAGAAGCATCAAACTTTCAAACAATCCTGGGAACTCAGAAACAATCAGCAGGTGCATTTCCAGTCATCTGTGCATTATACCTTTATCCACACATTCACCCCACCCACAAAACTACATCGGCTGTCAAGATATTTGTGCCCATTCTAAGTTGGTATGTCAACATTTCCCACATCACAGCGTAATTGCAGCACTGGCCACGAAGTGGCTCTGTGAAGTGAGTTCTGAAGTATCTCTCGACTCCATCTTGTAGGAATAAAAACTCATCCATTCGCCAAGGGCAAGGCTGAGGGAAATATGCAAATATTCTTTAAAAACAGGCTCAAATACAACTGGAAAAACATCAGCACTTATACAACTCAGGGGAATAAAGGATTTGCATTTGAAGAAAGGGCCTTTTGTAACGTCAGGATAACTACCTAACAGGGCAGACAGGGTTTTGGCTTCATGACTTGTTACAATCCCGTTAAAGAGACTGTTAACGGTTAAAGAGAAATTCAAAATCCCTATTATCTGCTGAAAGAAGAAAGCCACAAGATTCCATGGTTTAAACAAATGCTATCACTGTACAAGAATCGAACAAAGCAAACACTAACTATAATTATACTTTAAACAAAAAAAAATGCAGGATCACTAATACTTTAAGATGAAAATCTTCAAATGAACCTTGCCCTTTCCATTTTAACCTCTCCTGCTCCTCAGGAAGTCTTTAGCTACTTATCAGACTCCTGAAGGTTCCTTCATATTCTGGGACCAAACCAAAGTGCCTCAGCTCTCAGGAATTCAATTCTATTCTCCTCAGTGGACCTTCTATCCTCTGAGGTATGAGCTTTCTTGGGGTCCTTCCACTGACCTCCAGCTAAGTGACCCTCCAGCCCTCCTTAGGCACCTCACAATTGTGGGACACTTCGGCTCCTGCGTGGGCTTCATCGCACTCTTGCTTAGTGATTCCAACTCAGAAATATCCCTGATTTGACAGCCCTTTTGCTTCTGGTCTACAGTTGTTTTTTTCCATTCTTAGCAGACGCTCTCTTTCCCTGCCTGCCGAATTCAGGACATCCACCCACCAGTTTGGGAGCTTTCAATTCAATTCCAACCCCAAAGACCTTCTGGATCTTGAGGTCTGCATGGACAATTCAAATTTCTAATTAACTGAGGGCAATTCTCCTGGGGTCCTACTGCCTGCAGTTCCCCAGCTAAAGGAGGGTCACCTGCCATTTTATGGCTTTCACCCTCCTAACATGGACCTCCTAAGTTCACAGGGACCTTTGAGGTGTAAATACTTTGGTCTGGCATCTTCTGACTTCCAGAGGTTCAGTTACCTTTCATTTAAAAATTTAATTCCCCAAAACTAACAGTTAAGCCTCTAATATATTAATATAAACAGTTAAACTTCTAATATATTAATATAAACCATCAAATTGGATGACTGTGACAGTCTCATCTGATAGTACTTGAGGTTTCAAAGGAATCGGATAAAGATTTAAGGAAAGTAACAATGATAATTAATTATATTCAGCCCAGAAGTCACTGGCGTCTAACAGCAGTGCTCCCAGGGTTCTAGCGACAGTCATTACCTTGAACTTTGCTGGGATGAACACATAATACTGCTGCAGTTTCTCCACAGTCTGGTACTTGGTTGAGACAGCACACTTCACAGGATCCTTCAGTGCCGCTCGCTGGAGCTTTTGTACCTGTGGGAGGACACCCGAAAGACTGAGCTCAGCATGAAATAATGAAGCAGCTTTTTAATCCATAACATTCAGTGTGGGTTCATTAACCAGTGCAAGGCCCAGAGATCTATCAACACCACAGGCACACGTACAGCAGCTCCTGAATTCCTCACTGTACTTTTGTATTTGCTGCCTTACTTTATTACTACTAAACCTTCTTTCAGTGACAGCTCTGGCTGCCTCTGACGCAGTTCTTTGGAGATTAGGAAGGGGCGCCCCCAGACCGCCTCTCTGAAAGCTCCTGATGCTGCAAATATTGCAACGACCTGCTCCAGCTTCAGTAAGAAATGCTGAACTAGACGCAACTCACCAGGAACAGAATTAGGGCACAGGCGACAGTGTAAACAAGCCAGACAGCTCAAACTCTCTTCGGAGAACATTAAACAGGCTGTTCAAGTTGGATCAGTATGAGGGAGAAAACAAGGGGACATGAGTTATAGAGTGTAGAGCTGGGTTAGAGGTCAGCAGGGACTCTTTTGTCAAACTTGGGTTGTCTGAGCTGTGCAGTGAGTGTGAACTGCAAACCTTTTGAGAGGAGGAGGTGGGAATTTACTGGGAAGTATTTGGGGCAAGGAACCCGGGTAGATTATTCAACACAATGGGAATGGGATACAACTCACTCAGGTCAGAGATTGAACCCGGGACTTGGCTAATATCACACGGAGAAACTCCCATCACATCAGGTGCCCGCTGACCACACTGGGAAACTCTCCATCTCGCTGAAAACACCCCACCCCTTCCCCCAAAATCAGGCGACACACTGACTCTGAGGCATGGGGATAGATACGTTAAAAAGTTTCTCAGCAAACCTTCTTGGTCATTGTTGCAGAAAACAGGTAGGTCTTGCGGTCTCTTGGAATCACTTTGAGAATTTTATCAACCTGCAAAATAAATGTATGGACTGATGAGGATCAGGTATCACAGGACACCCCAGAATATAACAACTAACAGACAGTGAGAATGGTACTGAGCACCAGAACATTAGTATGATTTTTAAAAATCTCACATTAAACATATATTTGCTCATTACTTTATGCATATAAACTGAATGTGAATGGAACTGAAGGATTCTAATACACACAATAACCTGACAGTATTGTCTTTGACTCACGGCTGCTCCCTGGGCAATGGCACCATCTGGTGGCTGTTATACAAATGGCAGCTCAATTCACTCTGCCTCCTGACATGAGGTTTGTCTGTCAGTGAGGGCACAAAACCCCTGAGCAGGGCATCCCCACAGCTCAATGCTATATATTGTTGTCCTATTTTTTGATCTACCCTTTAAACACTTTCCTAAACCTGCATTTATATTCAGCACCCTTACTGACCCTAGGATGCCCCAAGTCCTTCACAGCCAATGAGGTACTTTCAGGAGCGTTGTGACTGTTGTGCTGTAGGAAACGCGCCAATTTGCACAGGAAGATCCCATGAGCAGCAAAGCTATAAAAAGCCAGATGTTTTTGTGACGTTCATGGTGGAATAAATATTACCTCAGGACACTTTTTTCCCTCGGGGTGGGTGGGATTTGATTTTGGGGCAGTGAATCCCCAGAGCACGTCAATGTCTTTAGCGGGTCCCAGGGAGTCCGTTACCAAACTGGGAGAGCATCAATATCTGCTTCACTGTCCACCAGAAATCGGTGAGTTTGCTCGGTTGGATGTGGACACCCACCACTCGCCTCAGGTGAATAAGAAACACGGAAATCCGAACGCCACAGTCCTCACACCTCAGTTTCAAAATCCATGTTGAGAATCCTGTCGGCCTCGTCCATCACCAGATATTTGAGCGCTCGCAGGTTAAACCCCTTTGTGTTCTGAAGGTGATCAATCAGTCGGCCCGGGGTCGCTGGCAGAGAAAGAACAATTACAGTAACAGCCTGTCCAGTGCTCGCCCATATAACCAGGGTAACCCACCCAGTGTCCGCCCACATAACCAGGGTAATCCACCCAGTGTCCGCCCAGATAACCAGTGTAACCCACCCAGTGTCCGCCCAGATAACTAGGGTAACCCACCCAGTGTCCTCCTGGGTAACCAGGGTAATCCACCCAGTGTCCTCCTGGGTAACCAGGGTAATCCACCCAGTGTCCTCCTGGGTAACCAGGGTAATCCACCCAGTGTCCTCCTGGGTAACCAGGGTAATCCACCCAGTGTCCTCCTTGTTAACCAGGGTAATCCACCCAGTGTCCTCCTGGGTAACCAGGGTAATCCACCCAGTGTCCTCCTGGGTAACCAGGGTAATCCACCCAGTGTCCTCCTGGGTAACCAGGGTAATCCACCCAGTGTCCTCCTGGGTAACCAGGGTAATCCATCCAGTGTCCTCCTGGGTAACCAGGGTAATCCACCTTGTTAACCTGCCCAGTGTCCGCCCAGGTAACCACACACCTCATGGGCCCAGCTCTGATTCAAACTCTGTCCTGTTGCTGTTCTCCACTGGAGGGGGATCACCACAAGAGGCCTCAGCATTCCTGAGCTTTCAGGGAGTGTGAGCACAGCCAGTGTTTCTGCTCAGGATCTAGTGGCTCTTGTAGAAAAGCGTGTGTTTGGACATCAAGTGAGGAAAGTACGTGGCTCAGTAACAACCCACCCCTACCCCCCACAGTCTAGAAAATCTTAATGTAATCAGGCAGGGTTTTGTGAAAGGGAAATCATGCTCGACTCATTTTTTTTTTAAAAGAGTTGTTCGAGAAAGTAACAAGCAACATGGATAAAGGAGAATCTGTAGATGTGGTGTTCTTGGATTGTGTGATGAGATGCCACATCAAAGGTTACTATGCAAAATAAGAGCTCATGGTGTAGGGGGTAACATATTGGCATGGAGAGAGGATTGGTTAGCTAACATGAAGCAGAGAGCAGGATAAATTGATCATTTACGGGTTGGCAAGCTGTAACTAATGGAGTGCCACAGGGACCTCAACTCTTTACAATCCTATCAATAACTTGGATGAAGGGACCAAATGTATGGTTGCTAAATTTGCTGATGACACAAAGATAGGTTGTGAGTTGTGAAGAGGACATTAGGAGCATACAAAGGGATATACATAGGTTGAACGAGTAGGCAAATATTTGGTAGATATAGTATGGGAAAATGTCAACTTGTCTATTTTAGCAGGAGGAATAGAAAAGCAGTATACTACTTAAATGGAGTGTGTTAAGAAACCCATTGATCTCTGACTCCCTGTGTGTTAAATTAACAATCTGTGGAGATTCTAATATTTAAGGTACAGGATGTTCCAATGCTAGTTACATTCGTTCCTGCCCAGTAACAAAGATGGGACCCTCTCTCGCAGTGCTGTGATAGGTCACCAGATCAGTTCAAGGGTCAGTGAACAGGTTTTCTTGAGACAGTCAGTTTCGGGGAGTCTGCCAACTAACAAGTGCCATAGATACAGGGACAGGCAGAGTTCCCAGTTAACTTGAGTTAATAAGTTAGAGAAAAGGCTCGGGAAGCAGACTTTAAATAAAGAGAGCCATTAGGGCAAAGTAGTTTTGGAGTACTGGTATTCTGCTTGGCACGGCCATAGACCTGGGTGTGTGCTTGTAAGCTATTGTTTGAGTGCACTTGGAAATCCAGAGAAAAGGAATCTCAGAAGGCGAGGCTGAAACTGTGAGGTGAGCCATTGTCAAAGCCGCCTGAGTGGAAGAGACATTTGGAGAGAATTCCATGGCACGATCTTCAAATGTGGAGATTGGAAACCCTTGTGAGAAAGATGAAGTTTCGATGAGATTGTGATAAATAATGTGACAAACTTCTGGGTGGAGTGTTGAGAAATCCATGGAGTCGGAGCTCACATTTACTCTGAACGTCGGAGTTCAAGACAAATATTGAAAATTGTTTTATCTTTCTGACCTTGTCCAGAAAAGTTTATTATTGTTTGTTCAAAACCCGTTGAATCTTGTGGCTTTATTTATTTGGTGAGCACCTTGAATCTCAAACTTCATCTACTTTAAACAAAACATTATTGGTCCCTTACCAGATCTCCCCCCCCACCTCCCAGGGTCTGGCCAAGGATCATAGATTGCAGAACTCTGAGGTAACGAGGGATCTGGGTGTCCTGGTGCATGAATCGCAAAACATGTATGCAGGTACAGCAAGAGATTAGGAAGGCATATGGAATGTTGCTTACTGCAAGGGGAATAGAATATAAAAGTAGGGATGTTTTGCTACAATTGTACCACATCCGGAGTACCGTGTACAGTTCTGATCTCCTTATGTAAGAAAGGATATAATTACATCAGCAGTTCAGAAAAGGTTCACTCAACTGATACCTGGGATGAGGGGTTATTGTATGAGAAAGGTTGAACAGGTTGGGGGCCTTTAACCATTGGAGTTTAAAAGATTGAAAGGTGATCTTATTGAAACAGAAGATCCTGAGGGGACTCGACAGGATGGATGCTGAGAGGATGTTTCCCTTGGGGGAAATCAAGAACCAGGGGACAGAGTTTAAAAATAAGGAGTCTCCCATTTAAGACTGAGATGAGGAGAACTTTCTTCTCTGAGGTTCATCAGTTGAGTATTTGAAGGCTGAGTTAGACTGATTCTTGATTGACAAGGGAGTCAAAGGTTATAGGGGCAGACAGGAAAGTAGAGCTGAGGCCACAATCAGAGCAGCCATGGTCTTATCAAATGACGAAGCAGGCTCAGCGAGGGGCTGAATGGCCTACTCCTGCTCCTAATTCATAATGTACGTCTAACAACACACACAGTGGCCACTTTTAAACAGGATCCTGTTGCATGAAAGTGTCCTCCAGCCTCACAGAAGCAATCTAACCACAGCCAAACCCTCAAGTGTAATTCAAACGTCAGACACATTTGACAGATAATTTACAAGTGTGGAAGATAAGGAACATGATTTTTAACTTTCCAGTTACAATCCACCTTGAATGCTCTGCTGCACTCCATCATTCATTCGTTCTCATAAAAGAATTCAAATGCAGAATATGTGGCTCACACACTATAAAGAAACAGATTTGGACAGAATGGGATGCACACACTGGCACAGACTTGGGTAGAAGGCTCTCTCCCCTGGAATTGATAACTATTCTCACTCAGGGCTAGTGGATGGACACTCCAGTTGGCCTCAGTACCCTGGGCTGGGGGGTGGTTAGGGTTAGATGAGGTAAAGAGAGGGGAAACAGAGAAGCTGCAAGGGGTTTAACCCTATCCAGCAGCTCTGATTAGAAACGGGTTGAGGTTAAGCTGTGATGCACTCGAGCCAAGAGGCCTGCAGGTACTGACAGCCCAGGTTCACATATACAAGGAGGGATCAGACATCACAGGGCACCAGGCAGTGGGTGGTTGCAGTGACTGTGTTCCTCCCTGGAGGGGAGCTTTGAGGGATGTGTAAACACTCACCAATAACGACGTGAGGCTTCTTAGCCAGAGCAAGGCTTTGCGACATCATATCAATTCCACCAACAATCACCGCTGTAATCAAAAAGCAAATTCATCAGATTAGGACAGGAAGCAGCATCGTCACCTTCACACTGAGCTCAATGTATACACTCAGAAGCTGAAACATTTTAGAAACTTGTAACCAGAGAATGTGCTAAATAAACACAATCTTATTAGATTTGATTCCCTCTTTTAACAGGATCCAGCGTAAGGGGGTTTGTCTCTTATATTATGATCCTGCCACCTACAAGCCAGATTTGTGTTATTTAGATAGAGGGAATCAGTTTCCGTATGCGCTACCTTTGGGTGTCAATAACTCTAAAGCAGGGAGTTGTTTACGGGGATAGCGGGTGTATTGAGCTGCTGCATTACAGGGTTAGGAGTTTATCAATTTAGCCTTCAACACTGTAACCTCACCAATCCTGTCCGGTTATTAGAGGAAGGACAGACAAGGAGTATTACTCATAATGAAAATCACCATGCCCCCTTCACCCCAACTCCCTTTCTCTGTTCCAAGTGCCCCCTCTGCTCCCCAAGCTCCTCCATCCACTTGCCTCAGCCCCCACTCCTCACCCCCAACACCCTCTACCTGCCCCCAAGCTCCTCCCTCCACCACCCCAACCCCCCCACCCCACTCCTGCCCCACTGACATCACTTGTATCAAGTCAGAAATTACTCACTAGATTTCACTCCAATGGAAGAACCCAAAGCTTCGAATTGTTCTGAGATCTGAAATGCGAGCTCGCGGGTTGGTGTCAGGACAAGTGCAAACAGGCGCTGGGGTTTCTCCAGGAGGGCCTGCAGAATCGGGAGGGCAAAGGCTCCTGTCTTCCCGGAGCCGGTCTCAGCCAGGCCGATAATGTCCCGTCCTGAAAGAGAGAGGATAACAAAGTAAAACAAAGACTCAGCACACAGACGTACGCTAGCTTCACACTGCATTACTGCCACTAACTCCGCATACAGTCCCAGAATCACAGAACGTTAGGGTGCAGAAGGAGGCCATTCAGCCCCATCACATCTGCACCAGCTCTCCAAAAGAGCGCTATGACTCAGCGCCATTCTCTTGTCTTTTCCCCCATACCCCTGCACACTGTTTCTATTTAAATAATCATCTAATGCCCTCTTGAATGCCTCGATTGAACCTGCCTCCACCACGCTTCCAGGCAGTGAATTCCAGACCCGAACCACTTGCTGTGTGAAAAAAGTCTTTCCTCACATCGCATTTGCTTCTTTTGCAAATTATTTTAAATCTGTGCCCTCTCGTTCTTGATCCTTTTACAAGTGAGAACAGTTTCTCTCTATCAACTCTATCCAGCCCCCTCATGATTTTCAACTCCTCTATCAAATCCTTCTTCTCTCCAAGGAGAACAGCCCCAATCTCTCCAATCTATCCTCATAGCTGAAGTTTCTCATCCTTGGAACCATTTGTGTAAACCTCTTGTGCACTCTCTCCAATGTGTTCAGGTCCTTCCTAAAGTGTAGTGCCCAGAACTGTACACAATACTCCAGCTGAGGTCTAACTAGTGTCTTATACAAGCTCAGCATAACCTCCTTGCTCTTGTACTCTATGTCCCTATTAATAAAGCCTAGGATACTGTATGTTTTATTAACCGCTGTCCTGCCACTTTCAATAATCTATGCATACAGACATCCAGGTCCTTCTGCTCCTGCACCCCCTTAACAATTGTACCCCTTATTTTATATTGTCTGTCCATGTTCTTCCTACCAAAATGCATCACCTCACACTTCTCCACGTTGAACTTCGCTAGTTTTACACTATTACTACCACTAACTCCCCACAACCAGTGGCAAAGTTAGGATAATGTTGCTGAAATCCAGGAGAATGATGGTCAGGAAATCTAACGAGTTTCTGTCAGTGCAGAGTGAGCTTCGAAGGTAAATTGAGCATGTGATTAAAAGCAGCTGACCACTTCCTAGGGTAACAAACATTATTGCAACTTACCATTACCAGGAGAAGCTTACAATTTGTTGCACAGATTCAGCTTGTATTCCTTTGAGTAGAGAGAAACTATTACTGGGATGGGAGGGAAAAGTCCATAACAAGGAGGTGTAATCTTACAGAATCTTAAAATTAGAGCCAGGCGATTCAGAGGGAAGTCAGGGAAAGGGTAGTGGAAATCGGGAACTCTCTCCCCATAAACAGTTGTGCAGCCTGGGGTTAACTGAAAATTTCAAAACTGAATGACAGATTTTTGTGAAGAGAAAGTGCACATTTCAGCACGATGACCTTTCATCACCTTAAATCAATTCTGGTGTAAGGTCACAGATCTGAAAAGTTAACTCTTTCTTCTGACCTGCTGAGCATCTCCTGCATTTTTTGACTTTAGTTCCGATTTCCAACACCAACAGGAATTTGCTTTTGTATTTATAGGTTCCTGTTAGGCAGGGGTATTAAGGATTATGGAGCCAAGGCGGGTAGACGGAATTAAGCTACAGATGAACCATTGGCTAATCGAACGGAGAGAAAGATTTGAGGGCTGAATGGCGTTTTCTCATTCCTGGTTTATTCTGAAATTAAGAATTTGAATTTCTACAACACTTTTCATGCCCTCAAAGCACCTCGGCGTGTTTTAGGTCCCACGACGTGGGAGTCATGGTTGTAAGGCCGAAAGCGCAGCAGCCGATGGTGCACAGCGAGATCCCACAAACAGCAAGGCGATCAGGACCAGTAAATGTTCCAGCGGCGTTGGTTATGAGATAAATATTGTCCACGGAACACCGAGGGGAATCAGTCCCCGCTTCAGATATAACGCCGGGGGATCGTTAACATCCAAACTGCCAACAGTGGTGGTGAGATGTGTAAGTGTTAACTGGGACTGGGGGAGATGTGATGGGGACACGAACCCAATGTCCAACCCCGATGGGTTGCGATGCTGTTGAATTCCTCACCTTGCAGTGCGACTGGTAAAGCTTCCTTCTGGATTTTGGTGGGGGATTTCCATCCCAGCTGTTCACAGGCCTCACACAGAACCTCAGTCACACCCTAGGGGACAAGAGACAAGAGTTAACCCCGGATTGAACTGTCCCCAGGGTTGAAGCACCCCCAGGGCCGAGGGTAACAGACTCCCCTACACCCCCCCTCCCCCCCCCCCCCCCCCCACAGGGAGACAGGGCCTGCAGCCTCCCCCCAGGCCTGGGGGATAGATTCAAGCTCAGCAGCTTCTTGTTTCAATGGGTAATAGTGAGATCAGAGAGAGAGAGAGAGAAACAGGGGCCCGAAGCCCGAGCATCGGCCCCCAGTACCTCCACCAACCCCCCACCCCCCACCCCCACCCCGGTTCAGGGGCCCCTCTCCCCTCTCCCCCCCGCCCTCCCTCGGTCACTGGACCCTCGCCCCCAGGTACCAGGTCTCGAAAAGTCCCCGGATCTTCGGCCTCGCTCGCCTCGGTCGCCATCTTCTCCCCCAGGGCGGGGGCGCGCATGCGCGGCGCGGTTGGCGCTGGGAGTTGTAGTCCTGGGGGCGGGGCGGGGAGCAGGAGAGGGAGGGGGGAGGGGAGATGAGGGAAGGAGGCAGATGAGAGGAGGAGTTGAGGGGAGGGGGAGATGATGGGTGGGGAGGGGCAGATGAGGGGAGAAGGAGATGAGGGGAGGGGAGGAGAAGATGAGGGGAAGGGAGGAGGAAGATGAGTGTATGGGGAAGATGAGGGGAGGGTGGAGATGAGGGGGGTAGGTGAGGGGAGGGGAGGGTGGAGATGAGGGGAAGGGAGCGAGATGAGGGGAAGGGAGGGAGGGATAAGGGGAAGGGAGGGGTAAATGAGGGGAAGGGAGCGGGGAGATGAGAGGGGGAGATGAGGGGAGGGGAGGGGGAGATGAGGGAAGCGGAAGATGAGGGGAGGGAGGAGGTGAGGGGAAGGGTAGGGGGAGATGAGGGGGAGGGGAGATGAGGGGAGGGGGAACTATGAGGGGAGGGGGAGTTGAGGGGAGGGGGGAGATGAGGGGCAGGGGGAGATGAGGGAAGGGAGAGATGAGGGGAAGGGGGAAGATGAGGAGAGGTGGAAAATGAGGGGCAGGGGAGATGAGGGTGGTAGATGAGGGGAGGGAATGGAGAGATGAGGGGAAGTGAGGGGGGTGATGAGGGGAAGGGTGGGGGAGATGAGGGTAGGGGGAGATGAGGGGAGGGGGAAGATGAGCGATGGGAGATGAGAGGAGGGGGAAGATGAGGGTAGATGGAAGATCAGGGGAAGGGAGGGAGGAGATGAGTGGAGGGGAGAAGATGAGGGGAGGGGAGATGAGGGGAAGGATGGAGGAGATGAGAGCAGGGGAGAGATGAGAGGAGGGGAGTTGAGAGGACGGGGAGGTGAGATGAGGGGTGGTGAGATGAGGGGTGGTGAGATGAGGGGAAGGGGGGCAAGATTAGGGGAGGGGGAGATGAGGAGGGAGGGGAGTTGAGGGGAAGGGAGAGGAAAGATGAGGGGGGTGTTGAGAGGAAGGGAGGGGGAGATGAGGGGAGGGGGGAAATGAGGGGAGGGGGAGATGAGGGGATGGGGAAGATGAGGGGAGGGGAGGAGGGTGATGGGGGAGAGGGATGGTGAGGGGAATATGAGGGAAGGGGAGATAGGGGGAAATAAGGGAGGGGAGTGGAGGGGGTGATGAGTGGAAGGGAAGGGGTGATGAGGGGAATGGAGGAGGGAGATGAGGGGAAGGGAGGGGGAAGATGAGGGGAGGAAGAGATGAGGGGAGGGGAAGATGAGGGGAGGGGGGAAGATGAGGGAGGGGAGATGAGGGGCGGGGAGATGAGATGAGGGGAAGGGAGGGGGAGATGAGGAGAAGGGAGGGGAAGTTGAGGGGACGGGGGAGATGAGGGGAGGGGTGAAGATGAGGGGAGGGGAGAAAATCAGGGAGGTGGTGATGTGGGGAGGGGGAGATGAGGTGAGGGAGAAGATGAGGGAAGGGGAGGGGGAGATGAGGTGAAGGGGAAGATGAGGGAAGGGGGAGATGAGGGGAGGGGGAAGATGAGGGGAGGGGGCAAAATGAGGTGAGGGGAGGGGGAGGGGGGAATATGGGGAGGGGGGAGGTGAGGGGTTGGGGAAGATGAGGGGAGGGGAGGGGGAGATGAGGGGAAGGGAGGGAGTGAGATGATGGCAGTGGAGGGGGAAGGAGCAGGGAGATGAGGGGGAGTGGGGGAGTTGAGGGGAGGGAGGAGATGAGGGGAGGGGGAAGATGAGTGAAAGGGAGGAAGGAGATGAGGGGAGGGTGGAAGAGGGGGAGATGAGGGGAGGGGCAAAGATGAGGGAGGGGGAAAGATGAGGGGAGGGCGTGATGAGGGGAGGAGGCAAGATGAGGGAAGGGGAAAGATGAGGGGAGGGTGGAGATGAGGGAAGGGAGGGGGAGATGAGGGCGGGGGAGGGGGAAGATGGGGGAAAGGGACAGGGAGATGAGGGGAGGGGGGGAGATGAGGGGAAGGGAGGGGGAGATGTGGGGAAGGGAGGGGTAGATGAGGGGAAGTGAGGGGGTAGTTGAGGGGAAGGGGGAGATGAGGGAAGGGGGAGATGAGGGGAAGGGAGTGGGAGATGAGGGGAAGGGAGGGAGAGATGCGGGGAAGGGAGGGGTAGATGAGGGGAAGTGAGAGGGGAGATGAGGGAAGGGGAAGATGAGGGGAGAGGAAGATGAGCGATGTGAGATGAGGGGAGGGGGAAGATGAGAGTAGACAGGAGATCAGGGGAAGGGAGAGAGGAGATGAGTGGAGGGGGGAAGATGAGTGGAGGGGAGGAAGGAGATGAGGGGAAGGATGGAGGAGATGAGAGCAGGGGAGAGATGAGAGGAGTGGAGTTGAGAGGAAGGGAGGGGGGAGATGAGGGGAGGTGAGATGAGGGGAAGGGGGCAAGATTAGGGGAAGGGGGAGATGAGGGGAAAGTTGAGTGGAAGGGGGGGAAGATGAGAGGGGTGTTGAGAGGAAGGGAGGGGGACATGAGGGGAGGGGAAGATGAAGGGAAGGGGAGGGGAAAGATGAGGGGGGGGGAGGTTGAGGGGAAGGGAGGGTGGAGATGAGGGGAGGGGGAGTTGAGGGGGGAGATCGGCAGGGAGGGGGGAGATGAGGGGAGGGGGAGATGAGAGGGGGAAGATGAGAGGAGGGGGAGATGAGGTAAGGGGGAAGATGAGGAGAGGGGGGAGAAGAGGGGAGTGGGGAAGATGCGTGGAGGGGGGAAGATGAAGGAAGGGGGGAAGATGTGGGGAGGGGGAGGGGGAGATGAGGGAAAGGGGAGATGAGGGGTGGGGAGATGAGGGGAGGGATGGGATGAGATGAGAGGAAGGGAGGGGGAGATGAGGGAAGTGGGGAGATGAGGGGAGGGGTGAAGATGAGGGGAGGGGAGAAAATGAGGGGAGGGGGAGATGAGGAGAGAGGGAGATGAGGGGAGGGGGAGATGAGGGGAGGGGATGGGGAAGATGAGGGAAGGGGAGGGGGAGATGAGGGGAGGGGGAGATGAGGAAAGGGGAGGGGAAGATGAGAAAGGGGAGGGGGAGATGAGAGGAGAGAGCAGATGAGAGGAGGGGGAGATGAGGGGAGGGGGAAGATGAGTGGAGGGGAGGGGGAATATAGGGAGGGGAGGTGAGGGGATGGGGAAGATGAGGGGAGGTGGAGATGAGGGGAGGGGAGGGAAAAGATGAGGGGAGGGGGAAGATGAGGGGAAGGGGGAAGATGAGGGGAAGGGAGGGGGAGATGAGGAGAGGGAGGAGATGAAGGGAGTGGAGATGACGGGATGTGGAAATGAGGGGAGTGGGAAGATTAGGGGTGGGGGAGATGAGGGGAGAGGTGGGGGAGATGAGGGGAGGGGGAGATGAGGCGAAGCGAGGGGGTGAGATGATGGCAAGGAAGGGGGAGGGTGGAGGGAGATGAGGGGGAGTGGGGGAGATGAGGGGAGGGAGGAGATGAGGAGAGAGGGGAAGATGAGGGGAGGGGAGGGGGAGATTAGCGGAGGGGGAAAGATGAGGGGAGGGGGAAGATAAGGGGAGGGGTTGATGAGGGAGGGAGATGAGGGGAGGGGGAAGATGAGGGGAGGGGCAAGATGACGGAAGGGGGAAGATGAGGGAAGGGGGAAGATGAGGGAAGGGGAGAGATGAGGGGAGGGGAAGGTGAGGGATGGGAGATGAGGGGAGGGGGGAAGATGAGGGGAAGGGAGGGGGGGAGATGTGGGGAAGGGAGGGGGGAGTTGAGGGGGGTAGAGGGGAGGGGGAAGATGAGGGGAGGGGGAGATGAGGGGAAGGATGGGGGAGATGAGGGGAAGTGAGATGAGGGGAAGGAGGGGCAAGATTAGGGGAGGAGAGAGATGAGGGGAGGGGAAGTTAAGAGGAGGAGAGATGAGGGGGAGTTGAGGGGAAGGGAGGGGGAGATGAGGAGAAGGGAGGGGAGGGGGGAAGTTGAGGGGAGGGGGAGATGAGGGGATGGGAGAATAGGGGAAGGGGGGAGATGAGGGGAGCGGAATGACGGTATGGATGGGGGAGATGAGGGGAGGGAGGAGATGAGAGGAGGGGAGATGAGAGGAAGGGAGGGGGAGATGAGGGGCGGGGGGTGTTGAGGGGAGGGAAGATGGGGGGGAAGGGGGAGAGTAGGGGAGGGGGAGATGAGGGGAAGGGTAGGGGAGATGAGGGGAGGGGAAGATGAGGGGGAGATAGGGGGAAATAAGGGAGGGGGGAAAATGAGGGGAGGGAGAGATGAGGGGAAGGGGAAGATGAGGGCTGGCGGAGATGAGGGGAAGGGAGTAGGGAGATGAGGGGAGGGAGGAGGGAGATGAGGGGAGGGAGGAGATGAGGGGAGGGGGAAGATGTGGGGAGGGGGAGATGAGGGGAAGTTAGGCTGGAGATGATGGGAGGGGGGTTAAGGGCAGGGGGAAGATGAGGGGAGGGGGAGATGAGGTGAGGGGATGATGAGGGGAGGGTGAAGATGAGGGGAGGGGAGATGAGGGGGAGATGGGCAGATGGGGCGAGGGGTGTGGGGAGATGGGTGTAGGGGAGGGGAGATGAGGGGAGGGGGAGATGAGATGCGGGAGGTGAGGGGGAGATGGGGGAGGGGAGGGGGGAGATGATGGTGGAGATGAGAGGAGAGGGCAGATGAGGGGAGGGGAGAAAGGGAGAGGGGGAAGATGGGGAGGGGAGTGGGGGAGATGGGGAAAGGGGAGCAAATGGGGGCGTGGTGGGGGAGATGAGGGGGTAATGGGGGGAGGTGTGGGGGTAGATGGGGGAAGGGAGGGGTAGATGGGAGTGGATATGAGGGGGGGGAGATGAGGGGGGATGTGGGAGGGGAGGGGAGGCAGGGAGATGAGGGGAGGGGGGATGTGGGAGGGGAGGGGAGGCAGGGAGATAGGGGGAAGATGAGGGGAGGGGATGGGGAGATGAGGGGAGTGGGGGAGATGAGGGGAGGACAGGAAAGGAGGGGGAGTGGATGGGAGGGGTGAGATGAGTGAAGGGGAGATGAGGGGAGGGGGAGATGAGGGGGGAGATAGGGAGAGGGAAATGGGGTGGGAGGAGATGGGAGAGGGGCGGTGGGAGATGGGGGAGGGGTGATGGGGAGGGAGATGGGGAGAGGAGGGAGGGAGATGGGGAGGGGAGGAGTAGCGAAGGGGGAATGGGAGAAGGGAAATGGGGAAGGGGGAATTTGAGAGAGGAGGAGGGGTGGGGAAAGGAAGGGGGAAGGGGGGAATTGGGGAGAGGAGGGAGAGGGGGAGTGGAGGGGAGAGGGAAATGGAGAGAGGAGGGTGGATGGGAGAGAGGGGGAGAGGAGTGGGAGGGGAGGGGGATGGTGGAGGGGTAGCGGAGGGGGTGAGAAGGCGAGATGGGTAAGAGGAGTGGGTATGGGGGAGGGTGGAGAGGAGCAGGATAGGAAGAGGAGGTGGGATGGGGAGAGGAGTGATGATGTGGAGAGGAGGGGGTAGGGGGTGATAAGGGGAGATGGGGAGAGAGGGGTTATGGGGGAGAGGTGGGAGGGGAGGGTTGGGGAAGACAATGGGGAGAGTAGAGGACGGGTTTGAGAAGGGTGGATGGGGGAGATGGTGAGAGGAGGGAGTTGTGGGAGATGGTGGGGGTGGACAGAGGGCTGGATGGGAGAGAGGGAGGGTGGATTAGGGAGGGGGATGAGGGAGGGAGGGAGGGGGAGGAGCGTGAGGGAGAGGGAGGAGGGGAGGGAGAGAGATGAGACGGGAGGGGAATGGGAAAGTTTTTTCTCTCAACCTTTTACAAGCGGGAACCCCTTCTTCCTATCTACTCTATACAGCCCTCTCAAGATTTTGAAAATCTCTATCAAATCTCCTCTTAACCTTCTCCTCTCCAAGGAGAACAGCCCCAATTTCTCCGATCTATCCGGATAACTGAATTTTTGGATCCCTGGGCCATTTTTGTAAACCTCTTCTGCACTTTCCCATGCATTCACATAACGTTTGCAATTCTCCTGTCCTCTGGCACCTCCCCTATGTTTAGGGAAGACTGAAAAGATTATGGCCAGTGCTCCTGCAATTTCTACTCTCACTTCCTCCAATATCCTTGAATGCATCTCATCTGATCCCGGTGCCTTGCCAACTTTAAGTACTGACAGTTTATCTAACACTCCTAGTCACCATGGCCTCAGTGGTGTCTGCTTCCTTGGTAAAGACAGATGCAAAGTATTTATTTAACACCTCAGCCATGCCCCCTGCCTCCATGTGTAAATCCCCTTTTTGGTCCCTTATTGGCCCTACTCCTCCTTTTACCACCCTCTTTATGTGCCAATAGAAGACTTTGAGATCCACCTTTATGTTGGCTGCCAGTCTTTTCTCATACTCCCTCTTCATTTCTTGTATTTGCTTTTTCACCTCCCCTCTGAACCTTCTGTATTCCACTAGGTTCTCAATTGTATTTTCTACTTGACACATGTTACAAGCACATTTTATCTTCTTTATCTTAATATCTATTTCCCTTTTCATCCAGAGAGCCCTGGATTTGTTTGCACTACTTTGCCCTTTTGAGGGAACATACCTTGACTGTGCCCGAACCATTTCTTCTTTGAAGGAAGCCCATTGTTCAGCTACAGTTTTTCCCACCAACCTTTGGTTCCAGTCCATCTGGCCCAGCTCTGTTCTATCCCCTTTGAAGTCAGCTCTCCCCCAGTTAATTATTCTTACTATGGATTGCACATTGTCCTTTTCTACCATCATCTTAAATCTTACAATATAATGATCACTGTCTCCTAAATGTCCCCCCACTGGCACTTGATCTATTTGGCCCACCTCACTTCCAAGAACCAGGTCTAGTAGTGCCTCCTATCTTGCTGGACTGGACACATACTGTTGTAGGAAATTCGCCTGAACACAATCTAGGAATGCTTGCCCCTCTCTGCTCTTTACACTACCACTGTCCCAGTCTACATTTGGGTAATTAAAGTCCCCCATTATAACTAGTCCATGATGTTTGCACCTCTCTACAATTTCTCTGCAGATTTGTTCCTCTACATCCTTCCCACTAGTTGGCGGTCTAGAGACTACACCAAGCAATGTAATTGCACCCATTTTGTTCCTTAGTGTTATTACCGATGCAGCTGGTAAAGCGGAGTTATTTAAAAATCCCAGAGGGAAACTTTAAACAATTCATAGCCTATAATTTTAAGTGTTTTGTTTGAGATGTGATGTGAATCTAAATTCAGAAATCAGACCAATTTTCAAGACTTTACATTAAACTAAATGAAACATTTTATTAATTTACACAGATTAAAATATGTGTACACATGGCTTAAAATTACTACTACCATAACTTTTAACAAATTCCCAAACTAATCTCCATTCAGGCAACAGCAACCCATAGACTAAACCAAACACCAGGCAAAGGATTTTCACCTCACAAATCCAAAATGAGGCTCTTTTCATTTTGGTTCCTGTGAAGCCAGTTGGAGGCTTACAGCTGTCTTTTGATCTCACATTGCCTCTGCCCTGCATACCCAAAAACTGCTGAAGTTATACCTAGCCCAACCCATTGAATGTAAATTCTCTTTGTATCAACAACCTTTGAACTAAACCTCTCTAATAATAAAACCCCTTTAATAGTACCAATTTTATTAGTAATATAAACATATTGCTTGGTATCTGCCAGTTAGGTGTCAGTTTTCACCTCACTTCTTGAATGCTCTATTCAAAAAATGCAAATGCACGCTATCTCTCTTACATATCAAAACTAGTACACAAAGCACCCAGACTAGCTGGCTTTAATCCAATTAAGACACAACCACAGACTAAACCTCTATTTTAAAAGAAAAATATTTTTCAATAATATTATATACATTAATAGCTTCATGACACTTAGCTCTAGAGAAATTAATTATGTCCTTGACCCCTCTGGAACATCCTCCTTCTCCAGCACTGTAATGCTCTCCTTAACAAATACAACCACCCCTCCTCCTTTACATCCTGCCCTATCTTTCCCGAACACCTTGTACCCAGGAATATTTAATACCCAGTCCTGCCCTTCCTTGAGCCAGGTCTCGTTATTGCCACAACATCTTAATTCTACATGGCAATCTGCACCTGTAACTCGCCTATCTTATTTACTATACCCCGTGCATTCACATATAGGCAGTATAACTCTGATTTAGACATCATTACTTTCTCCTTTACTCAATCTGTTTACTAATACTGTTCTCTATTCTATGTTTTCTGTGTCTCTCAGTATTTTGTGCACCTTGGTATTACTCTCTAATATTCATTTCAGGTTCCCACAGCCCTGCCGAGTTAGGTTAAAGCCCTCCCAATAGCATCAACAAAATACCCCACAAGGAACTCAGTCCTTGCTCTGTTCAGGTGCAATCCATCTGGCTTGTACAGGTTCCATCTACCCCAGAGCCAGTCCTAGTGTCCTAGGAATCTAAAGCCCTCTCTCCTGCACCATATTTCCAATCACGCATTCATCTGCCTTATCCTCCTATTTCTGTACTCACTTGAATGTGGCACTGGGATTAATCCGGAGATTACTACATTTGAGGTCCTGCTTGCTAATTTTCTTCTTCGCTCCCTAAATTCTGACCACAGGACCCCCTCTGCCTTCCTACCTAAGTCATTGCTACCAACCTGGACCACGACCTCTGGCTGATCACCCTCCTCCCGAACAATGTCCTGCAGCCGCTCTGTGATATCTTTGATCCTGGCACCAGGGAGACAACATCCCATCCTGGAGTCACGTCTGTCTGTTCCCTAACGAATCCCATATCACTATTGATCTTCCTTTCTTCTTCCTCCCCTCCTGTACAGTTCAAGCTTGGCTCTGACTGCACTTCCCTGAGGAACCAACGTCCTCACCAGTATCCAAACCAGAAACCCGATTAGCGAGTGGGACCCCAGGGGACTCCCGCCCTACCTGCCTAATTCTCTTGCACTGCCTGGTGGTCACCCGTTCCCTTTCTCCCTCCATGCTTCTAATCTGTGGTGTGACCACCTCTCTGGCCATGCTATCCAGGTAGCTCTCAGCCTCGCGGATGCACCACAGTGAATCCAGCCACCACTCGAGCTCCGAAACCCAGAGCTCAAGTTTCTACAGCTGGTAGCACTTCCTGCACATGTGGTCATCTAGGACATCAGCAGTGTCCACAACTTCACACATATTACAGGACACGCATTCCACGTGACCAAGCTACCCTGCCTTTACTTCCCTTACATTAACTTTATTTTACTTTAGTTTACTTGGGCCTAGCAGGATCTTGGAGAGTAAAACAAAGTTAACATCTCACATCTGTGAACTCGAACAAGTTAGAGATTTAACAGTAAAGAATCAGGAAGTGGGGAGGTAAAGAACAAAGTGGAAGATTGGTGCTGGGATGGAGGGCAGGAGTGGATAAATAAAAAAAAGAGGTGAAGGGTCAAGTAAAAAGACCAAAGGTGAATCCAGAGGAAATGTAAAAGAGAGAATGTTTCCTCTTGTGGGGAAGAACTTGAAGCCATCAGTACAAGATAGTCACCAAGAATTCCAATTGGGAATTCAGAAGTATCTTTAACCAGAGAGTGGGGAGAATGTGGAGTTCGTTAAAACCGGACCTTAGTTGAAGTGAATAGTATAGATACATTTAGGGGGAACCTAGACAAGTATATGAGGGAGAAGGGAATAAAGGCTCATGATGATAGATTTAGATGAGGAAAGATGGGAGGAGTCTCAAGTGGAGCATGAACACCAGCATGGGCTGGTTGGGCCAAATGGCCTGTTTCTGTGCTGTATGCCCTGTGTATCCTATGGAATCCTTGGAGGCTGCAGAATAGAACCAGGGGGAGGGAAGCACCAGGTATCTGATGGAGAGGGAGAAAGCTCCTCAGGCCTTTGAACTTCACTCAAAGTGAATCACTATTAATCACTTTATTCAAAATTATAATTTTCTTCATGACTTTACAATGTGCAATATTGAAGGGCTCACAGTGTTGCGATTGGTCCCCAGGTGTGGCCCCACAATTTATTACGCTCCCGGCTGAGGAGGGATGAACTGGCTCCCTTTCTTTATTCAACTCCCCTGGTTGGTCGCAACAAGGTTAATTTAGAAAAGATTCCTTCCCTCATGGATACCTTTTCCCAGTCCAAATGTCTTTGTGTTTTAAAAGGAGCCAGTTTAACCGGGCTTTCTTGAGTCAAAGAAAGAGTGATTTATTAGTTACTAAACACGAGCGGAAATAATAAAAATGCAGCTCACATACACACAGATTAGAAATGGAAAATTGGTTAGAAAGATATATGAATCAGTCCTTTGGCTTGTCTGTGAGGAATAATGGTGAAACTTTGCGGCGTTAGGTTGGGGTGATTCCTGTAGTGCTGACTTTGGCAGTCGAGCAGTTGGCTTGGAGATTCTTGGTCCTGCAGGTTAGCTGGAAGGAGTTGTCCTTTTTCCTTTTTGATTGTGGCTTTGTTGACTTGTGACTTGCTTCCAGCAATCAGAGAGAGTTTTTTTTTACCTGCAAGCGCAGGGATGCCCAGTTGGTGTTCTTCAGCTGTAACCTTCACAGCACACACACACACAAACACACACCAGAACAGAACACCAGACCAGCACACAGAACTAGGGTTGCAGTCGGCTTTTTAAAACCCCTTTCCTTGTGTTTTCCTGGAGGGGAAAAAACAAACATGTCTTTCGCCCAGATCTGTTTTCTTTTCAACTCAGTTCATGTTCACAGTCTGGGATCTAACTCAACAGGAGGTGGTTACAGCTGAGATGGGAATCATTTTCCATTATCTCCACAACCACAGGAGATTGCAGTCGAGCAGTTGGCTTGGAGATTCTTGGTTCTGCAGGTTAGCTGAAAGGAGTGCACTATATTTTTTCCTTTGAAGTGCCTCTGTCGGAAGTAGCCGTGTCACACCTTTTAGGTGCAACATTCAGTTCTCTCTCAATTAGTTGGTCAATTAACCTATATAGAAATCTTCCAGCAAGTGGTTTTCTTACAGTCTCAGCCAGCTTTAGCTTATATGTACTTTTTTAAAAAAAAACACATCTTACTTAAAAGTTCACTATGTCCATAAGTAAATTGAGGATAGGATAATGTAAACTGGATCAACTGATCAGTGCAAAAACTGAAAGTAAGCCAATTTGACAAAATACTTAAACTTTAACTTAGCGTATCGTATACATTGTATAATTTACCATAACTAGAATCAGTGTTTAAATATTCAGATCCAGGGGGATAAAGTTAAAATTCAATAAAGATGGAGAGTAACATTAGTTACTATCTAGTGGCCATGACAACAGTCCTGGAGTTATATACAGGAAATATTTACATGAAAATATTACTGCAATGAACCGGGTGTTTCAGCAGATACTGCGGATATTTCAGCATAACTTGGAATTACACCTTAGACAACCAGAAACACGGTTTTATAATTGCTGTAATTACTGTCACACGTTTCGAATCGGATAAAAATGTGTTAGATTCGCGCTCGCGTCACCCGAATTCTCGCAAATGCTGAAAATTCTGCTGTCTCTTTATGAAGCAGCTGTCAATCTTTATTTTGCAAAAAAAAAATGTATTTATTCATAAAACGACTAAAATGAAAGATTACGAAAACATTTCAGGAAGGTCATTCCAGGAAGTGCAATGATATTCAAATCTCCCACATGGGTCAGGGGCGTCTCAGGACAATTGTGACAGATGTAATAATATTCACTGCCTGAAGAAAGCTGCCGGTCCGTTTGCAACAAGCCTCGAAATAGGAAGACTGGAACAAGTTCGGTTTGCAATCTTTCACTTCAATAAAGTAGGTGTGGTTCAGAGCTGCCCATCCCCCTGTTGACTGTAATAAAGGGGACGGGATTTAACGCTGGCTTTTAGACTCGAGGAAAGTCCCCGGAATCTGTAGCCTAGACCCAGTGCCATCTCCAACTCTTAACAGGTAAGTGCGATCGGAGAGTCCCAGAGGTGCAAACACTCTGCGCCCCACCACCCCCCCCCCCCACCCCACTTTGCCCTGCCTGAACGTGTCCATTGGTGACGGGCTGCTCTCCCCGGGGGCTGTTTCTAGGGTAAATGGGGGTTCGCATTTCACAACGACCTGACCAGAGCAGCTTCCAGCTGCAGTTTGAGCGAGGAAAGCAGGGAGTGTGGGTCCGGGGCGGATGGTCTGCTAACTTTGGTCTCAGTTTCTGGTTAACCACCCCCCAGCACCCGCCACCAAACCCCGGGGGAGGGGGGTTGTTGAGTTAAAAATGAGGCCGTGAATCGAATGTGGACCTTCGGCCTTTGTTTGGTGGATGGCGGAGGGAGTTCAATGGGATTCCGAGCTCCTCATAATAAACCCAATGCTGCAAATCCGCGGCTCCAATGTGTTTTGCGATATAACAAACAGATTTGTTTTTCTCTTGTATTAATCCCTCCCTCCCCCTCTCCGCCAGTTGCTGAGTTTCGGTTTCTGTTCCGCAATTTTGAATGTCAACTCCTTTCTCGCACCCGGCAAGTTTCCAAGTTCAGGACCTGCAACTCATTTAAAATCAGAACCAGCATGTTGTAAACAATTGGAAAAATAGAAAAGAGGTGAAATATAAGCTGGTTTAATGGGGGGGGGGGGGGGGGAGTGGTGTGGGTGGGGGAGGTGGTGGTGGGACAGGTAGAGCTGGATAAAGGGCCAGTGATAGGTGGAGATTGTCAAAAGATGTCAGAGACAAAAGGACAAAGAGGTGTTGATGGTGGTGATATTAGCTAAGAAATGTGCTAATGGGGACATTAAGGGTAGAAAACAGGACGAGCAAGGTACAGATAGCCCGAGTGGGGGTGGGGTTGGGGGGGGAAGGGATCGAAATAGGCTAAAAGGTAGAGATAAAACAATGGATGGAATTACATTTAAAAATAATGGAAATAGGTGGGAAAAGAAAAATCTATATAAATTATTGGGAAAAAAGGGGTGGATCGGAAAGGGGGTGGGGATGGAGGACAGAGTTCATGATCTAAAGTTGTTGAACTCAATATTAAGTCCGGAAGGCTGTAAAGTGTCCACTGGGAAGATGAGGTGCTGTTCCTCCAGTTTGCGTTGAACTTCACTGGAACAATGCGGCAGGCCAAGGACAGACATGTGGACATGAGAGCAGGGTGGTGTGTTGAAATGGCAAGCAACAGGGAGGTCTGGGTAATGCTTGCGGACAGACCGCAGGTGTTCTGCAAAGCGGTCACCCAGTCTGCGTTTGGTCTCTCCAATGTAGAGGAATCCGCATTGGGAGCAGTGAATGCAGTAGACTAAATTGAGGGAAGTGCAAGTGCACTTGAAAGGAATATTTGGGCCTTTGAACGATGAGGAGAGGGGAAGTTAAGGGGCAGGTGTTGCACCTTCTGTGGTTGCATGGGAAGGTGCCATGGGAGGGGGCTGAGGTGTAGGGGGTGATGGAGGAGTCGACCAGGGTGTCCTGGAGGGAACGACCCCTGCGGAATGCCACCGGGGGAGGTGAAGGGAAGATGTGTTTGGTGGTGGCATCATGCTGGAGTTGGCGGAAATGGTGGAGGATGATCCTTTGAATGCAGAGGCTGGTGGGGTGATGTGAGGACAAGGGGGACCCTATAATTGTTCTGGGGGGGAGAGGAAGGTGTGGGGGCGGATGCGCGGGAGTTGGGCCAGACACGGTTGAGGGCTCTGTCAACCACCGTGAGTGGAAAACCTCTGTTAAGGAAGAAGGAAGACATATCAGAGGAACTGTTTTTGAAAGTGGCATCATCAGAACAGATGCAACGGAGGCAAAGGGACTGCGAGAATGGGATGGAGTCCTTACAGGAAGCTGGGTGTGAAGAGCTGTAGTCAAGGTAGCTGTGGGAATCGGTAGACTTGTAATGAATATTGATGGACAGTCTATCACCAGAAATTGAGACAGAGAGGTCAAGGAAGGGAAAGGAAGTGTCAGAGGTGAAAATGATGGAAGGGTGGAAATTGGAAGCAAAATTAATACATTTTTCCAGGTCCAGACGAGAGCATGAAGCAGCACCGAAGCAGTTATCGATGTACCGGAGAAAGAGTTGTGGGAGGGGGCTGGAGTAGGACTGGAACAAGGAATGTTCTACATACCACATAAAGAGACAGGCATAACTGGAGCCCATGCGGGTACCCATAGCCACACCTTTGATTTGGAGGAAGTGAGAGGAGTTTAAGGAGAAATTGTTCAGTGAGAAAACAAGTTCAGCCAGACGGAGGAGAGTAGTGATGGAAGGGGATTGTTCGGGCCTTTGTTTGAGGAAGAAGCAGAGAGCCCTCAGACCATCCTAGTGGGGGATGGAGGTGTAGAGGGATTGGACATCCATGGTGAAGAGGAAGCGGTTGGGGCCAGGGAACTGGAAATTGTTGATATGATGTAGGGTGTCAGAGAAATCGCGAATGTAGGTGGGAAGAGACTGGACAAGGGGAGAGAGAATGGAGTCAAGATAGCAAGAAATGAGTTCTGAGGGGCAGGAACAGGCTGACACGATCAGTCTGCCAGGACAGTCCTGTTTGTGGATTTTGGGTAGGAGCTAGAAGCGGGCCGTCCAAGGTTGGGAGACTATGAGGTCCTCCATCCCCCACCAGGATGGTCTGAGGGCTCTCCGCTTCTTCCTCGAACAGAGACCCGAACAATCCCTACTCACCACCACTCTCCTCCGTCTGGCTGAACTTTTTTGTTTATGTTTTGGATTTCCAGCATCTGCAGTTTTTTTGCTTTTATTTAAGTTGTAAACAATTGTCTGAATGTCTGATGATGAAATGAACTGGGGCCTGTTGTGTTCTTTTCCAGGTTCCTGTTGACACCATGGCAACCTCATCGACCATTGCTGATAAAATCCAAAATGATTTTTTAAATTGTAAAATCTGCCTTGCTACTTTTAAACAACCTAAAATGTTGCCCTGTCTCCACACATATTGCCTGGAATGCCTAGAGGATTTAACCAAGGATGACAAGATACTCAAGTGCCCAGAGTGCAGGGAGATTGTTGACCTGAGTGGTGGGATCAGCAAACTGAAGACAAACTTTCATATCAATGGTCTTCTGGATATTTTCCAAAGCCCAGAGAAGAAGGAGTTGACATGCAGCCTTTGCCCCCCAGGGCACAAAGGTAAGAATCCAGCCGTGGTCAAATGTGGTGGTTGCTCTAATTACATGTGCCAGGCTTGTGGGGACAGGCATCGGTCCACGCACCCAACCCACATGCTAGTGAATCTGGCCGGCTCCTCCCTTGGTGAAGCTGACATTGAGGTGATGATGAGAAAGAAAATCTACTGCCAAATTCATCCCAACGACAGAGTAAGTTATTACTGCAACACCTGTGATCGTGTAATCTGTTCCAAATGTTACTCATATTCCTGCATTAAGCATCAGCGGCTTGGACTGGTGGAAGCGGCCAAGGCCAAGAAATTTACAGTAAGGAAGCTGCTGGAAAGACTCGGGAGTGATATTCAGCTCCATATCCAACGAGAAGGTGACCTGAATGAAGCGATGGACAAAGTGAAAGCGATAGAATGCTCTATAATATCCAGCATAGAGAACACTCTGACAGAGGTTTTAAACAATTTGTTTAAACAGGGAGAAGCTATCAAAAAGACAGTCTCAGATTATGTCAAGAAACAGGAAGAGTCATATGCGGCTGCTAAGTCTAATCTTCAGCTTCAGAAGAAAAAGGCACAAGACACAAAAGAATACTGTGCGAGGGTCATATCGACTTCTGATGCGAAGGAGATACTGTGTTTGAAGAGCATTATTGAAGATCAAATTAGTGCATTGCAAGCTTTGAGCAGCCTGAATGTAAACAAACCCAGTCCCAAAGTAACTGTCAATAAATCAGTAAAGGATATGATATCACAATGTCATCTTTTCAATATCACATATGGTGAAGAACCAGTTTCTGAATCTCAGCAAAGCCCAAGTAGAACTGAGCAGCTGAAACAGACTCAGGCATATCTTCCAATTGCTCAGCCCAAAGAAAAGGCAATTCGGAAATATTTCTTCGACACAAATCTCGACGATGACTCGTACGACCCAAAATTGACGGGTGTCAGCACTTCAGGAGATGGAGACATCATCGTTGCGGATGAAGAGAATTCACTCCTGAAATGTTACCTGGATAATGGATTATTGAAGACGACTATCTCATTACCAGATGAGGATGAAGATCCGTGCAGTGTTGCTGTATGTGATGATATTATTGCATGCTCTGCTAAGAACAGGCTTTATCTCCTGGAAATGGATGGTTCGTTAGTAAAAAAGCTTTTCCTCCGAGGTTCAGAGTCAGTTTACCCCATTGCTGCTTATGAAGATGAATATGTGGCCGTGAGTGAAGGATCTTTATGTTCCATTTCTCTCTATGATCTTAATGGGTATGTGGTTAGCAGAGTTAAACCACAGGGTTATGAGGGAATTAGATTTCTCTTCATTGCAATTAACAGTGAAGAAGAGTTCATTGTATCTGATTGTGGGAAGAAATGTGTCGTTATTTTCAATAGGAGTGAGGAAGTAATCGCCATCTGTGATGAGAGCTGTGTGAATGGCCTGACAGTTGCCCTTAACCCTTTCAGTGTCTGTGTTGATGGAAATGACAATATTTATGTTACTGAGCCCAGTAGGATCCTCTTATTTTCCCCAACTGGAGTCTTTAAGGACCAATTGTTGAGCACAGCAGATGGTCTGCACAAGCCACGTGTCATTGCAATAGATCAAGATGACAACCTGATTATTACCCAAGGCAATGGCTATGTTTGCGTGTACGAGTTGAATTTGGATTAACAGTATAGCTAGAATTCAGGGTACACCATACTACCCATATGAAAATCTACATGAGCCAGGCTGGGGGACAAAATCTGTTTAAGCACCTGCTTCTGAAATCTAGAATCCACCCCCACCCCCCCCACCGCCCCGAGCAATGGAATGGAAGACTCACTCTCTCTGTAAATAAACATTTTGAGGGTGTGGGAGGGGCCTGCGGGGAATTAAATGCTCTCCCCCGAGGTGAGCTTGGTGGTGGGGAGGGCATTTCATCAGGCAGGAGGGGGTGGCAGGTGGGCACCCTGTCTCCTTCGTGCCTCTGCCAAAATTAAGTGAATAGCCTTCCTTTCCCTTCCCAAGCCACCGCCAATTGAGACCCTTGAGTAATCCGCAGAAAACTAGCCCCTTGTCCTTTCTGCCGGCTCACCCTCTCCCCTGACCCCCTTCCTGCCATCACCCTCCTGTTGGCCTGGGATCCGGCACTGATCCTAGCCCTGTCCGGTCAGTGCTGTCAGCAGCCAAGTAGCATTAGGTCCATTTGCAGTGGCTTCAATTTTCCTTTGTTGTGGAGCACATCTTTTCATTTCACCTCCAGTGTCAATGAGGAACAGGCTTTCATCTATCTTTCCAGACACAAGACCACCAACTGTCTTCTCCAGCAGCCACACATCCTCCAAAAAGGTTTCCACTTCTGTAGTGTGACTGTGTCTGGTCCAGTTCTTCTTATTCCTGTTGAGGCGCCGGTAGCAGCCACCATTTGGTGCTGATGAGTACTGACAGCCCCTGATTGGCCAGCTGCTCTTGAGGGGCGGGACTTGTGCTGCTGACATCCCCAATCCCAGGGAAGGTTCGCCGCTGGCCTGAGAGGCACTTAATTCAGCGGCCCTTCCCACAAAGAGGCGGTGCGAGGTTTTCACTGGCTCACCAACCAGCAAGCAAGAGCCCCATCACCTCCATTAAATACCACCATTGCGTGAAATAAGTTAAAGAAACTTCAGACTGGTTCAAAACAGATGTGATTCAATATCCAGTCTTGTCTTCAGTTTGGTATTCATTCGCAGAGGCGTGGGAAATTGGAACATCATACACATTGCTTCACAGAGAATGAATGTCCTGTCTCCGAGCCTGTGGCAGATTAGAGCAAGCTTTACTTTTAAATGTGGTACACCTGAGCTGGACACTCAGAATTATTTAATTCTCCAACACTTGTTTGAAACATTCCAATATTTGAATATGTTTTTGTACCTTCCCTTGCTATTCATTTAAAACTGTACATATTGTGAGGCTGTCCCATTCCTGTTTGATGATGGAGATCAATTGTTTACTCTTCATGTTGGCTGAGAGCCGAGGCTCAGACGTGTACATGATTATATTGACCAATGGGATTGCAGGAAAAGGTCATTAATGTACGCTAAGTCTTATGATCACTATTGCCCAATTAGATTCCTCTGGACCAACATAATCAGTTGAAATGTTTACATGATTAAGATTGATTGTGGCAAAAGGGACACAAGGTTTTTTGGTGTAGGTTATTTAGATCTTAGGAAAGGAATTCAATTATTACTATAATATTTAGCCTTTATCTAACTTGTTTAAAAAAAATTTTCAAATATAGCCCCAATTGAAGAGATTTAAAGGTCTGCCGATTGAATTTTCAGAGAGGGGTTTCCCAATTTCCTGCCATGACATCAGCAGAGTCTGCAGACAATCAGTTTGAGTAGGAGGTTGGGAAAAGCCCATGAAAATTACACTGTAACTTTAACTCTTTGTTTTCTGATTCTAGTCAACATACATGTCCAATTTTGGCCTTTGCTAACCAACTCTTGGTGAGGCCCTACACTGCTGATTAATCTAGGTTTAGATCTCCTGAGCTTGCTTTGTGTCTATTAGTACAGTCACGTTGTTGATTATATATAATAGTGTAAAAGTCTTTGAATGCAACATCAGACCAAAAAAAATCATTATTGTGCTAGCTGGATAATTATCACATTCCAGTGTACTCTAGCTATTGATTGCATTATGTTTTGATTAGAAAATATAATAAACGTACTGGAGTTCACGATGACCCTGTGAGTTTATTCAGTAACTGTTGTGGTGAAGGAGTGTATTTTTTTTAAAATTGGGATAATGAAGAGACTTTTGTTGGTTTTTGAAAGGGGAGTGGGATCCTGAAACCTGGAGCTGGTTTGATTCCAAGGAGAATTATTTGACCAGAAGGATATCATTGTTAAGAAATGCAGTTGTCTGAAGACACCTGTTTTCTGGGAGGTTACATGGCCTTGGTTTATGGTTCTGAAAATAAATTATATTGCCAGTTGAAAAAGGCTTGGAACGTCGTGTGCTTTGGAGAGAGAAGTTAAAAGCTGAAGAAACATTGTCTGCTCTGGGGGAAAGAAAGAAGGAGAGAGATCAGCCATGGCTTCTCTTGAAAGAAGGTAACAGCTTGAGAAGAAGAGAACAGCCTTGAAAGAATGCCAGTCCAAAAGAAGGTATGTTCCATGGTTGAAGCTGTGGGGTCTAGGTCCTGTTACCAGAGTTCCTTCTGACCATCTACAAGTGAGACCACATTCTCTAAGTACACCTGAAAATGGTGTGAGAGACATTGACTACCCGAATGCCATTCTGAAAAGACTCCATGTTTTATCCTTTCTTTTCCCTTTGAGTCATTGACTTTCAACATCCTGCCAGAATCCCTCTATTTTTTGATTTTTGTTCTTGTGTGGGTGTGGTTTAGGATATTTAGCAACAGTGATTAGTGTACTTTTTATATTTCATGCTGTACATTGATAATCTTTACTTTCCTACTTTTTAATAAATTGGTGAGTTTGTTGTGTAAGAAGAAACCTGGGTTTTGAATGTTTATTTACTTATCCTCATTTAACTATATCTTGTGACCCGTGGAGAAGTGGAACTAGAGACAAACATCGGAGTCGGAACAGTCTTCTTAAGAATTGTTTTTATTATTAACTATCTCCTTTGGGTTGGGTGGGGCGGGGCGGGGGAGGTGGGGGGGGTGGGGGTGGGGGGTGGAAACAGCAGTCCAGAACAAGAGAGCTTAAAATTAGAGCGATGCTCTTCAATGTTGATGTCAGGAAAGATTATGGAAATCTGGAGCTTTTCCCAAAAAGCTGGGAGCCAACTAAAAATTTTAAAATGCAGATATCTAGGTTTTTGATGCAGAAGTTATTAGGGGTATGGTACGAAGGCATGTCGATGGAGTTAAGATACAGATCACCCATGATTTAATGGAATTGCAGTTCAGGCTTGAGGGGCTAAATGGCCTTTTGTTCCAATGAAGTACCCTCAGTTTTGGTATTCTGCTTTTTATCCGCTCAAAGTTGGATGTGGTGTTAGCGTTGAATCTGAATCATTTTTCTTTTTGTTTGCTGTGAGTGATAATTACTGAGACCAATGGTAGTGAACATGAATGTCACTGTCAATCATACGCTCCCTAGGATTCTCTCTCTTATATAACTGCTTGTTCTCAGGAATCCATGTAAATGGAATTCAGAAACAGTTCAGCTTCCAAGTTTGAACCGTATTCTGAGTGAAGGTCTTGGGAACATCTCCAAGTCAACCAATTGTCCTTGATACTTGGTCCTGAGGACCACCCACCCACACCCAAAGCAGCGATAGACAAATGCAGCAAGACCTGGACAATATCCAGGCTTGGGCTGACAAGTGGCAAGTAACATTCCCGCCACACAAGTGCCAGGCAATGACCATCTCCAACAACGTACCATCACCCCTCGATGTTCAATGGCATTATCATGGCTGAATCCCCCCACTGTCAACATCCTGGGGGTTACCATTGATCAGAAACTGAACTGCACTAGCCATATAAATACTGTGGCTACAAGAACAGGTCAGAGGCTGGGAATTATGTGGAGAATAACTCACCTCCTGACTCCCCAAAGCCTGTCCACCATCTACAAGGCAGAAGTCAGGAATTTGATGGAATACTCTCCACATGCCAGGATTGATGCAGCTCCAACAGCACTGAAGAAGCTGGACACCATCTAGGACAAAGCAGCTCACTTGATTGGCACCCCATCCACAAAAAGAAGGCAGCTCACCACTACCTTTTCAAGGGCAATTAAGAAAGGGCAATAAACACTGGCCCAGCCAGCGACGCCTACATCCCCTGAATGAATAAGAAAAACACTTTTCGCTCATTTTTCACAGTGACCTAATAAATCTGACCAAGAGTTTAAGAAGATTCTTTTATTGTTCTTAATTAAGTAAATCACCATCTGGATTGAAGAGATTAACAACCAGGTAAGGCTTGTTGAAACAGGAATTGCATCATTGGCTTCGATAAATTGCAGGCCGTTCCTGAGTGCGGGGCGCTGGGTTCTCAGGTGTCAGCTGGGCAACAATATTCCTCTGGAATTCTCTTTATTTAGTTAACAGATTCTGGAATTCTGCAATTTCAGAACAGCTACTTTCATCTTTTTGTTATTGATGTTAATTTCTGTCCCGTTCCCTTCCCCAAAATTGGAAAGCACCAGATCACAAAACCACAAGACAGGTGTTCACTGACCACAAGGTCATTTAACAAAGAGACTCAACCAACCCTCCACTTTCCGATTTGTCCTCCCTCCTGGGGGTCAGGCTGGCTCCCTATTGAAAGTCAATGCCCAAGGAAATGCCCCCCCAGTGAGAGTCAGCAAGAACTGTCCCCCAGTGAGAGTCAGCACCTTCAGGAACTGTCCCCCAGTGAGAGTCAGCACCTTCAGGAACTGTCCCCCACTGAGAGTCAGCACCTTCAGGAACTGTCCCCCAGTGAGAGTCGGCACCTTCAGGAACTGTCTCCCAGTGAGAGTCGGCACCTTCAGGAACTGTCCCCCAGTGAGAGTCAGCACCTTCAGGAACTGTCTCCCAGTGAGAGTCGGCACATTCAGGAACTGTCCCCCACTGAGAGTCAGCACCTTCAGGAACTGTCCCCCAGTGAGAGTCGGCACCTTCAGGAACTGTCTCCCAGTGAGAGTCAGCACCTTCAGGAACTGTCCCCCATGAGAGTCAGCACCTTCAGGAACTGTCCCCTAGTGAGAGTCCGCACCTTCAGGAATTGTCTCCCAGTGAGAGTCGGCACCTTCAGGAACTGTCCCCCAATGAGAGTCAGCACCTTCAGGAACTGTCCCCCAGTGAGAGTCAGCACCTTCAGGAATTGTCTCCCAGTGAGTCAGCACCTTCAGGAACTGTCCCCCTGTGAGAGTCAGCACCTTCAGGAACTGTCCCCCAGCGAGAGTCAGCACCTTCAGGGGAGGAGGACTAAAGATAGGAAAATTACTCAAATTTTGACACTCTCAATTATTTGGTTCTTAAACAATTCTTATTCCATTTTTCTGTGCATATAATGAACCATCCCTGAGTTTACAGTCAGAGTAATTCTGGGAAAAATGCATGTGTAGGGAGTGAGGAGCTGGCGAGTTATTTGTTAATTTTTAAACACTCACCAGAAAAATCAATTCTCCCATCACCGTCCACGTCTCCATTCAACACAAAGCTGTCTGTCTCGGAGTCACTGAGTATCCGTGCTTCAGGGCAGAAACACTGAAGGAACAACCTTTAATTAAATAAAAACACACAGGGACCCCCAAATCAAAATCCTGAGAGAGGAGAGCACAGATAAACAGGAGAGTAGCATGTCTGTTATATTTGTGTATTGTGTATGGCTGGGACTCAGCCGTGATGCCTTTCATGGTTGGATATCCTGCTGACAGATGCAGTCAATGTGAAGTATGACTTCTCAATAAATGTAAGAACTCATTCCCCAGTGAAGATTTCCAGATTCCCTGCTATATTGTCTGCAGTGAGGTTTCCTGCGCTCACTCCCATTACTATTTCATGTTAATGTTTAGAACAAAGTGAAGAAATTCCTACTTGAGCTCGCTTTTCTCAATGAAGCCACTTCCGTTGTCATCGAGAATGGCAAAAATTTTCTTGATCTCCTCTGCAGATTTCTTCGCCAGGCCCGAGGTTTTGGAGAATTTCTTGGGTTGGAAGGAGCCAGGATCTGAAACAGCAGAGAGATAGTCACCGGGGAGCACCCGAGAAACCTCATTGTCAGGAGGGAAGGCTCAGAATCTGTTCAATGCCAATCGACAGGAAAGTAGAGTTGAGGCCACAATCAGGTCACCCATGACCTAATTGAATGGTGAAGCAGGCTTGATGGGCAGAATGGCCTCCTGTTGCTCCTAATTCATATTTTCATATGTTCTTAAATCGGCTTCAATGAAGGATCAGCGAGTTAGGTACTGGTTATCGACATTCCATAATACATTTAAACCTAGATAAGAAAAATGATTGCACAGAACAAAAACTCTGACACGTGCTTTACACACAAGGTCAACGTGTTACAGATGGGGTCAGTCTGTTACAGGCAGGGTCAATGTGTTACAGATGGGGTCAATGTGTTACAGGCAGGATCAATGTGTTACAGATGGGGTCAATGTGTTACAGACAGGGTCAATGTGTTACAGGCAGGGTCAATATGTTACAGACAGGGTCAATGTGTTATAGGCAGGATCAATGTGTTACAGGCAGGATCAATGTGTTACAGACAGGTCAATGTGTTACAGACAGGGTCAATGTGTTACAGGCTGGGTCAATATGTTACATGCAGGGTCAGTGAGTTACAGATGGAGTCAATGTGTTACAGACGGGATTAATGAGTTACAGGCAGGGTCAGTTGGATTTTCTGTGCCCGCTGGCATTGAGAGTGGTCGGTGACGTGAGCAGACAATATGGTGTGATCGGTTTCACGATGGTGTGAAACCAGTTTGTGATCGTTCACTCAGCCCGCCAATGGTGGGCTGCGTTTCCCACCATCAGACTTCAGGAACCTCATTGTAATACATCTGCATATCATTATTAGGCCAGCCTGCCAGACTCACCCCTTCTCGTTGGATCATCCATCCTTTTCCTGCCAAAATGTTTCACAACAGCACATATTAGACGCACGCCTGGTGAGCTGCACTTTGTTCGGGAGTTCGAGGTTTGTTTGCCTAACTTGCTTCGGTCAACACTCACAGTCATCAGTGCCAGGCTTCACAGGCAGCACCACAGTGCTTTTAGAGGGGCATATGGCTAGGTCTCTACCTACCAGGCCAGCCATAAGGCGGGGGTGGCTTTTCAATGGCTGCAGGGCTAGGGTTTGCTTGGGGAAGGGGGAGAAGTGACTTCAGACAAGGGAAGAGGCTGCAGGGTGAGGGCTGTAATGGGGAAGGAGGGGGGGGTATCCCAGGGTGTGTGTGGGGCCACATGTTGATCTGTGCACGTGGCCTCAAGATGGTGAGGGCTGAGGAGGCAGTCTCCAGAGGAGATGAGGCCAGATGGAGATGTGAGGGTGTGTGTGAGAGAGTGAGTGGTGATGTCCCTTGAGCTGGCAGTGAGTGAGATGCCAGTGAGTGTGTGATGGGTTTGAGTGTGTGAGTTGAGAGTGATGAGATGGTTGCCTTATCCTGGCTGCACAGATGAGATCATTCATCCTCTTTCTGCATTGGACTGGCAAGTGGCAAGTAACATTTGTGCCACACAAGTGCCAGGCAATGACCATCTCCAACAAGAGAGAATCCAACCATCAGCCCTTGATGTTCAGTGGCATTACCATCACTGAATCCCCCACTATCAACATCCTGGGGGTTGCCATTGATCAGAAACTGAACTGGACTAGCCATATAAATACTGTGGCTACAAGAGCAGGTCAGAGGCTAGGAACTCTGCAATGAGTAACTCACCTCCTGACTCTCCAAAGCCTGTCCACCATCCACAAGGCACAAGTCAGCAATGTGATGAAATATTCCCCACTTGCCTGGATGAGTGCAGCTCCCACAACACTCAAGAAACTTGACACCATTTAGGACAAAGCAGCCCACTTGATTGGCACCCCATATACAAACATTCACACCCTCCACCACCGACACACAGTAGCAGCAGTGTGTACCATCTACAAGATGCACTGCAGGAACTCACCAAGACTCCTTCGACAGTACCTTCCAAACCCATAATCACTAACATCTAGAAGGACAAGGGCAGCAGACACATGGGAACATCACCACCTGGAAGTTCCCCTCCAAGTCACTCACCATCCTGACTTGGAAATATATCACCGTTCCTTCACTGTCGCTGGGTCAAAATCCTAGAACTCCCTCCCTAACAGCACAGTGGGTGTACCTACATGACATGGACTGCAGTGGTTTAAGAAGGCAGCTCATCATCACTCTCTCGAGGGCAACTAGAGATGGGCAATAAATCCTGGTCCAGCCAGCGAAGCCCACATCCCAATAACAACAAAAAAAAGACCAACCTCTTCTGTGCAGCATTGGCACTGATCAACACAGCATTCACCTCCCAAGCCGGAGTGGGTAATGTTACTGCCCCTCCTGCAGCCAGAGTGGGGGTAAAGGATATTACAGCGGCCTCCAAGGTGTCCAAAAGGCGCTTGAGGACTGCAGTCTTCTTGCCTTTTGGGGCCGTGTCTGCTTTGAGCACAGCTGTACTTTAAATGTGGTGCCTGGCATGATGAAGCGGCGAAGTCACGGTGTGGCAGGCGAATTGGATCCCGCCCGCCATAGAAACGGCGTGTATCACAGGAATGCATAATTAATGTGGCAGATTTGGGAGCTATACAGCTTGAAAAGCTGCCATTGCAGCCAGCGGGTAAAGCGTCGTTTTTCCCACCCGCTAACACACAATACAAATCTGGGACAATTCCACCCATTGTGTACAGGCAGGAGTCAATTTGTTACAGGCTGTGATCAAGTTACAGGTGGCATTGAGCCACATACAAACAAGAACATAAGAACCAGGAGCAGGAGTAGGCAATTCAGCCCCTCGAGCCTGCCCCACCATTCATTACGACCATGGCTGATCTCATTTCGGCCTCAACTCCAATTTCCCGCCGTCTCCCCATAACCTTTCAACCCGTTACTAATTAAAAATCTGCCTATCTCCTCCTTAAATTTATTCAGCGTCCCAGCATCCACTGCTCTCTGAGGTAGCGAATTCCACAGATTCATGACCCTTTGAGAAAAGTAATTCCTCCTCATCTCTGATTTAAATCTACTACCCCTTAGCCTAAAACTATGGCCTCTCATTCTAGAATGCCCCACAAGGGGAAACATCCACTCCATGTCTACTTTGTCTATCCCCTTTAGCATCTTACATATCTCAATTAGATCTCCTCTCATCCTCCTAAACTCTAGTGAGTACAGGCCTAAACTGCTCAATCTCTCCTCATAAGACAAGCTCCGCATCTCTGGAATCAATCTAGTGAACCTCCTCTGAACCACCTCCAATGCAACTACATCCTTCCTCAAGAAAGGGGACCAAAACTGTGCTCAGTACTCCAGGTGCGGTCTCACCAATGCCTTGTACAGTTGCAACAACACTTCCCTATTTTTATACTCTGTTCCTTTACGAATAAATGCCAAAATTCAATTTGCCTTCCTTATTACCTGTGGTACCTGCATACTAGCTTTCAGCGATTCATGCACAAGGACACCGAGATCCCTCTGCACTGAAGCATTCTGAAGTTTTTCTCCATTTAAATAATAAGTCGCCTTTTTATTCTTCTAACCAAAATGGATAACCTCACACTTATCCACGTTAAACTCTATCTGCCAGATTTTGGCCCATTCACCTAACCTGTCCATATCCATTTGTAAATTTCTTATTTCTCCATTGCAACTTACTTTCCCACCTATTTTGGTGTCATCTGCAAAGTTAGCTATAATACTTTCTATCCCTGAATCCAAGTCATTAATATAGATTGTAAATGGTTGGGGCCCAAGGACAGAACCCTGTGGCACCCCACTAGTTACAGCTTGCCATCCAGAAAAAGACCCATTTATCCTGACTCTCTGCTTTCTGTTGGTTAGCCAATCCTCTATCGGAGCTAATATATTACTCCTAACTCCAGGTGATCTTATCTTGTGAATTAATCTTTTGTGCGGCACCTTATTAAAGGCCTTCTGGAAATCCAGATATACTACAGGATCCCCATTATCCACTTTGCTTGTCACATCTTTAAAGAACTCTAGAAAATTAGTCAAACACAATTTACTCTTCATAAAACCATACTGATCCTGATGGATTGCATTTTGACTTTCCAAATGTCCCATTACTACTTCCTTAACAATGGATCCCAACAGTTTCCCAATGACAGACGTTAAACTAACTGGTCTATAGTTTCCTACATTCTGCCTTCTCCCCTTTTTGAATAAAGGCATTATATTAGCATTTTTCCAATCCACTGGAGCCTTTCCAGAATCCAGGGAATTTTGGAAGATTGTAGCCAATGTATAGCCAACTATCTCCACTATCACTTCCTTTAAGATCCTGGAATGTAGGCCATCAGGTCCTGGGGATTTGTCACCCTTTAATCCCAATAGTTTGCTCAGTACTATTTCTAGCGATGGTGATTGTTCTAAGTTCCCCCTTCTCTATACCCTCTGCACTAGCTGTTACAATTGGGTAATTAATTAAGAAATTAAGTAATTAAGAAGTGGGCCATTCGGCCGCTCGACCCTGATCCACAATATAATAAGATCACAGCTGATCTGATAGTAACCTCAAATCTGCATCCCGCCTACCCCCAATAACCAATCACCCCCCTTGCTTACCAAGAACCTAGCCACCTCTGCCTTAAACATATTCAAAGACTCTGCTTCCACCACCTTTTCAGGAAGAGAGTTCCAAGGACTCACGACCCATGAGTGAAAAAAATTCTTCCCATCTCTGTTTTAAATGGGTGACCCCTTATTTTTAAACAGAAACCCCTAGTTCTAGATTCTCTCACAAGAAGAAACATCCTCTACACATCCACCCTGTCAAGACCCCTCAGGATCTTGTGTTTCAATCAAGTCACCTCTCACTCTTCTAAACTCCAGCAGATACAAGCCTACTTTGTCCAGCCTTTCCTCATAAGACAACCCACCCATTCCAGGTATTAGTCTGATGAACCTTCTCTGAACTGCTTCCAACACATTTACATCCTTCCTTAAATAAGGAGACCAATACTGTACACAGTACTCCAGATGTGGTCTCTCTGTGCTCTGTACAACTGAAGCAATAACCCCCCTACTTTTGTATTCAATTCCCCTCACAATAAATGGTTACATTCTATTAGCTTTATTTATTACTTGCTGTACCTGCACACTAGCCTTCTGCAATTCATACACTAAGACACCCAGATCCCTCTGCACTTCAGGGATCTGCAATCTATCACCATTTAGATAATATGCTCCTCTTTTATTCTTCCTGCCAAAATTTCACATTTTCCCACATTATACTCCATTTGCCAGATCTTCGCCCACTCACTTAACCTTTATCTATCTTTTTGTAGCCTCTTAATGTCCTCTTCACAACTTACTTTCCTACCTATCTTTGTGTCATCAGCAAATTTGGCAACCATCCCATTCATCCAAGTCATTTATATAAATTGTAAACGGTTGAGGTCCAAGCACTGATCCTTGTGGCACACCACTCGTTACAGCCAATCTTCTATCCATGCCAATATGTTACCCACTACACCACGAGCTTTTATTTTCCATCATAACCTTTGATGTGGCACTTTATAAAATGCCTTCTGGAAATCTAAGTACAGTACATCCACCATTTCCGCTTTATCCACAGCACACATTACTTCCTCAAAGAACTCAAATAAGTTGGTTAAACATGATTTCCTTTTCACAAAAGCCTGATTACCTTGAACTTATCCAAATGCCCTGCTTTAGCTTCTTTAATAAAAGCTTCTAACATTTTCTCTATGACAGATGTTAAGCTAACTGGCCTGTAATTTCCCACTTTCTGTCTCCCTACCTTTTTGCATAGTGGAATTAGATTTGCTATCTTCCAATCTAATGGGGCCTTCCCCAAATCTAGGAAGTTTCAGAACATTAAAACCAATGTATCAACTATCTCACCACCCACATCTTTTAACACCCTAGGATGTCTATCCGGACCTGGGCACTCATCAACCCGCAGCTCCAACAATTTACTCAGTACCACTTCTCTGGTGATTGTAATTTTCCCGAGTTCCTCCATACCTTCCATTTCCTGATTTATAGCTGTTTCTGGACATTACTTGTATCCTCTATAGTGAAGACTGATGCAAAATACCTGTTCAATTCATCTGCCACCTCCTTGTTTTCTATTATCAATTCTCCAGACTCACTTTCTACAGGACCAATGTTCACTTTGTTAATTCATTTCTTTTTTAAATACTTATAGAAACTCTTGCTATCTGTTTTTATATTTCTGGTTAGCTTTCTCTCGTATTCTAATTTTTCCCTCCTTATTAATACTTTAGTGATCCTTTGCTGTTCCTTTTATTCTGTCCAATCTTCTGGCCTTATACCTATCTTTGCACAATTATATACTTTTTTCTTTGAGGTTGATGCTATCTTTAATATTTCTAGTTAGCCACAGATGGTGTGTCTGTCCCTTAGACTTTTTCTTACTCGTTTGAATATATCTATTCTCTGTATTCTGAACTATCCCCTTAAATGTTTGCCACTGCATCTTTATTGACCTATCCCTTAACCCAATTTGCCAATTCACTTTAGCCAGCTCTGCTTTCATGCCCTCATAATTGCCCTTATTTAAGTTTAAAAACATAGTCTCAGACCTACTCCTCTCTCCCTTAAACTGAATGTAAAATTCAAGCATGTTATGGTCGCTGCTACTTAGGGGCACCTTTACTATGAGGTCATTAATTAATTCCATCTCATTGCACAATACCAGAATGTGCTGTTCTAGGAAACTATCCCGGAAACATTCTATGAACTCCTCATCTAGGATACTTTTGCACATCTGATTTTTCCAGATTAAAAGTCAATGTGTAAATTAAAATCTCCCATGATTATCACTGTGCCTTTCTGACAAGCTCCCATTATTTCTTCCTTTATGCTCCACCCTACCATGTGGTTACTATTAAGGGGCCTATGACTCCCACAAGCAACTTCTTGCCTTTATCATTTCTCATCCCTACTATTTGTCCCCACATACATCACGCAGCCTTCAGACCTGAGCTGAGTTAGATTATCTCAGTGAACACTGTGGCAGTGATGATATAATTGGTATCATTGATGCAAGGGTAGGGAGGGGTAAGGTAGGGAGGGGGAAGTGAGCCTGAATGAGTTCCACACATTTGAACGAAGCTTCAGGGGAACCTGACCCTGTGAAACTGGAAAGAGAATGGCAGAAAATGAGGAGGTTTTTCTTTTAAAGTGCAATACATGAGTTTACCATTGCATTCAGCGAGAGCAGCAGCCACATCACCAGCAGCGAGGAAGTCAGTGATCTTCATTGTAAACCTGTGAACAAGAAGTGTTTGGACACATTACAGTCTAGAATAAACTGCTGGAATGTTTAGATCTTATTCATTCATTTAGCAAATATTCTAAATGATTAACAACTGGACACTCTCTCTCTATGAAGACCTCTCTGTTTCACTTTGTATTAAAATTTCTCTGATTCACTCTATATACGAACATACACATTAAGAGCAGGAGTAGGCCACTCGGCCCCTCGAGCCTGTTCCATCATTCACTAAGATCATGGCGCATCTGCTTTTAACCTCAACTTCACAATCCCACCTACCCCCAATAACTTTTCACCCCTGTGCTTATCAAGAATCTATCTACCTCTGCCTTAAAAATATTCAAAGACTCTGCCACAACCACCTCTTGAGGAAGAGAATTACAAAGTCTCACGACCCTCGGAGAGAAAAAAAAAATCTCCTCGTCTCTGTCCTAAATGGGCAACCCCTTATTTTTAAACAGCGACCCATAGTTCTAGATTCTCCCACAAGAGGAAACATCCTTTCTACATCCATCCTGTCAAGACTCCTCAGGATCTTATATGTTTGAATCAAGTCGCCTCTTACTCTCCTAAACTCCAGTGGATACAAGCTTAGTCTGTCCAATCTTTCCTCATATGACAACCCACCCATTCCTGGTATTAGTCTGGTAAACCTTCTCTGAACTGCTTCTAACGCATTTACATCCTTCCTCACATAAGGAGACCTGTGTACACAGTACTCCAGATGTGGTCTCACCAATGCCCTATAATAATGAAGCATAATCTCTCTACTTTTGTATTCAATTCCCTCACAATGTGTATAGCGATCTCTCCCTCAGGTTTCACTGCCTGTTGAGTCGGCAGTCTTCATGAGAATCATAGGGAACACAAAGCTGTGAAGAACTCCCATTCATCAATGAAATTCTGAGCAATCCTGTGTTGCTGTAGTGAATTGATAAGGAGTTGGGAGCGTAAACTCTTGAGGTGAATCCCTTTTGCTGCTGAAGAATATAAAGATCAACTTGGACCTAAAACCTGTGTTTGTAAGAGTTTCATTTCACACATCTCACAAAGAGCTGCACAGGAATCTTAGTGTATTTCTGATGGTAACCTAACAAAGTGGATTAAGTATCACTTACCCGTGTGTTCTTCTGTGTCTAAGGCACGTAGTCGAGAGATAAGCACTTGCACCTGTTGCCAGTTCCAATGTTGGATTTATATACTGTACAGACCATCCTGTACTGTTTTCAATGGCAGTTACAAAGGGGAGGAGATCTAGAACATGTAAACTATCGCAGTGGTATGAAAATGGGTCTGTTGGGGTCAGAACTTGCCCAGTTTACACTGTACACAAAGCTGAACAGGGTTGCTCTCCAAGAGCTCAAATGAGTGGGACGTTGTAGCTTCCCCTCCGTACCCAGTGGATCTACTCTGCTCACAAAGGCAAGAAGCTCACAAAAAACAGAATAGAACTGTGTGCATCCACGGATATCTATGTGACCTGGGGTCAATATATATTCGTCAACCAACATCAGTAAACCAAATTATTTTGCCATTATCACACTGCTGTTTGTGCGATCTTGTGTACAAATTGGCTGTTGTGTGTCCCACATTACAACAGTAAGGGCACGCCATTGTCAGCAAAACAGTTTGGTATTTCCTGCGGTAATGGAAGTAAAAAGACTTGCATTTATATAGCACCTTTCACCACTTCGAGGCACCTCAAATAGCTTAGCGGAAAATGAAGGGGCTCTTGAAGTGTCATCACTGTTGTAATGTAAGAAACAAAGCAGCCAATTTGTGCACAGCAAGCTTCCACAAACAGCATTGAGATACCAATTGAACAACCAGTTTTTGCTGGTGTTGGTTAAGAGAGGAATGTTACCCAGGAGAGTGTGAGAGTTCCTAGCTCTGTACTCTGGGATCGCTCACACTTCCCCAAAGCACTGAGACAGCTGGGAGAGGCCTGATTTTTACCTAAAAAACAGTGAGGTACTTCCTCAGTACTGACCCTCTGACAGTGCAGCACTCCCTCAGTACTGACCCTCTAACAGTACAGCACTCCCTCAGTACAGACGCTTTGACAGTGCAGCACTCCCTCAGTACTGACCCTTCGACAGTGCAGCACTCCCTCAGTACTGACCCTCTAACAGTACAGCACTCCCACAGTGCTGACCCTCTGACAGTGCAGCACTCCTTCAATACTGACCCTTCAACATTGCAGCACTCCCTCATACTGACCCTTAAACAGTGCAGCGCTCCCTCAGTACTGACCCTTAAACAGTGCAGCCCTCCCTCAATACTGACCCTCCGACAGTGCAGCACTCCCTCTGTACTGATCCTCTGACAGTGCAGCACTCCCTCAGTCCTGACCCTCTGACAGTACAGCACTCCCTCATACTGACCCTCGGACAGTGGAGCATTCCCTCAGTACTGATCTTCTGACAGTGCAGCACTCCCTCAGTACAGACCCTTTGACAGCACAACATTCCCTCAGTATTGATCCTCTGACAGTGCAGCACTCCCTCAGTACAGACCCTTTGACAGTGCAGCACTCTCTCAGTTCAGACCCTTTGACAGTGCAGCATTCCCTCAGTATTGATCCTCTGACAGTGCAGTACGTCCTTGGAAGTGGCAACCTCAATTATATGCTTAAATCCTGGAGTGGGTCTTGATTAATAATGCGAATGTCTTTACAAACCGATTGCCGTGACCCCAAAATAACCAATGAGTAATATTGGGAGAAGGCAGTGGCATAATGATAATGTCACTGGACTAGTAATCCTGAAGCCTAGGCGTCTAATGCTAATGCTCTGCTAATGCTCTGGGGACATAGGTTCAAATCCCACCATGACAACTGGTGGAATTTAAATTCAATTAATAAAGTCTGGAATTGAACAGCTAGTCTCAATCATAGTGACCATGAAACCATTGTCGTTTCTCATAAAATCCCAACTGGTTCATGAATTTCTTCAGGAAAGTAAACCTCCTTTCTCAGCCTGGCCTACATATCACTCTAGACCCACAGTTTGGGTTCTGCCAGGGTCACTCAGCTCCTGACCTCATTATAGCCTTGGTTCAAACTTGGACAAAAGAGCTGAACTCCTGAGGTGAGGTTCAAGTGTCTACCCTTGACATCAAGGCAGCATTTGACCGAGTGTGGCATCAATGAGCCCCAGCCATACTAGAGTCAATAGGAATCAGGGCAAAACTCTCCACTGGTTGGAGTCATTCCTAGCACAAAGGAGGATGCTTGAGGTTGTTGGAGATCAGTCATATCAGCTCCAGGACATCACTGCAGGAGTTCCTCAGGTTAGTGTCCTAGGCCCAATCATCCTTAGCTACTTCATCAATCACCTTCCTTCCATCATAAGGTCAAAAGTGGGGATGTTCACTGGTGATTGCACAATGTTCAGCACCATTCACAACTTTTTTTATTCATTCATGGGATGGAGGCATTGTTGGCTAGACCAGTATTTAGTGCCCTTCTCTAGTTGCCCTTGAGAAGGTGGTGGTGAGCTACCTCCTTGAACCTCTGCGGTCCATGTGGTGTTAGGGAGAGAATTCCAGGATTTTGACCCAGCAACAGTGAAGGAAAGGTGATATATTTCCAAGTCAGGATGGTGAGTGGCTTGGAGGGGAACTTCCAGGTGGTGATGTTCCCATGTATCTGCTGCCCTTGTCCTTCTAGATGGTAGTGGCTGTGGGTTTGGAAGGTGCTGTCTAAATGGTGATAATATGGTGAGTTACTGGAGTGCATCTTGTAGATGATACACACTGCTGCTTTTGTGCGTCGGTGGTGGAAGGAGTGAATGTTTGTGGATGAGGTCCCAATCAAGCGGGCTGCTTTGTCTTGGACAGTGTCAAGCTTCTTGAGTTTTGTTAGAGCCGCACTCATCCTGGCAATTGGAGAGTATTCCATCACACTCCTGACTTGTGCCTTGTAGATGGTACAGGCTTTGGGGAGTCAGGAGGTGAATTACTCATCACAGGATTCCTAGCCACTGACCTGCTCTTGTGGCCACAGTATTTTTATAAGAGGCCATAAGACATAGGAGTAGAAATTAGGCCATTCGGCCCATCGAGTGCTCTGCCATTCAATCATGGCTGATAAGTTTCTCAACCCCATTCTCCCGCCTTCTCCCCGTAACCTTTGATCCCCTTACCAATCAAGAACCTATCTATCTCAGTCTTAAATACACTCAATGACCTGGCCTCCACAGCCTTCTGTGGCAACGAATTCTATAGATTCACCACTCTCTGGCTAAGGAGTTTCTCCTCATCTCTGTTCTAAAAGGTCTTCCCTTTACTCTGAGGCTGTGCCCTCGGGTCCTAGTCTCTCCTATTAATGGAAACATCTTCCCCACGTCCACTCTATCCAGGCCTTTCAGTATATGGTTAGTTATATGGTTGGATTCTCTCTTGTTGGAGATGGTCATTGCCTGACACTTGTGTGGCGCGAATGTTACTTGACACTTGTCAGTCCAGGTGTTTCTGCATTTGGACATGGACTGCTTCAGTATCTGAGGAGTCACGAATGGTGTTGAACATTGTGCAATCATCAGCGAACATCCCTACATCTGACCTTACAATGGAAGGAAGGTCATTGATGACGCAGCTGAAGATGGTTGGGCCGAGGGCATTACCCTGAGGAACTCCGGCAGTGTTGTCCTGGAGATGAGATGATTGACCTCCAGCAACCACAATCATCTTCATTTGTGCTGGGTATGACTCCAATGGGTGGAGAGCTTTCCCCCGATTCCCACTGATTCCAGATTTGCTAGGGCTCCTTGATGCCACACTCGGTCAAATGCTGCTTTGATGTCACCTCACCTCTGGAGTTCAGCTCTTTTGTCCATGTTCGAACCAAGGCTGTAATGAGGACAAGAGCAGATGCAGCCTGTGCCCATATGCAGCGAGATCTGGATAATATTCAGGCTTGGGCTGATAAGTGGGAAGTAACATTCATGCTACACAAGTGCCAGGCAATGACCTCCAACAAGAGAGAATCTAACCATCGCCACTTGACGTTCAATGGCATTACCATCGCTGAATCCCCCACCATCAACATCCTGGGAGTTACCATTGACCAGAAAATGAACTGGACTCACCATATAAATACTGTGGCTACAAGAGCAGGTCAGAGGCTGGGAATTCCTGAGGAGGCTAACCCACCTCCTGACTCCCCAAAGCCTGTCCACCATCTACAAGGCACAAGCCAGGAGTGTGATGGAATACTCTCCACTGCCTGGATGAGTGCAGTTCCCACAACACACAAGAAGCTCCAAACCATCCAGGACAAAGGTTGATTGGTGCCCCATCCACCAGCTTAAATATCCATTCCCTCCACCACTGATGCACAGTAGCAGCAGTGTGTACCATCTACAAGATGTACTGCAGCAACTCACCAAGGCTCCCTATACAGCCCCTTTCCAAACTCATGACCACTACCACCAAGAAGGACAAGGACAGCAGACAGATGGGAACACCAACACCAAAAAGATGTTCCCCTCCAAGTCACTCACCATCCTGACTTGGAAATATATCGCCGTTCCTTCACTGTCACTGGGTCAAAATCCTGGAACTCCCTCCAAAGCAGTGCTGTGGGTGTACCTACACCACATGGACTGCAGCGGTTCAAGGAGGCAGCTCACCACCACCTTCTCAAGGGCAATTAGGAACGGGCAATAAAAATGCTGGCTCAGCCAGCGATGCCCACACCCAGTAAAAAACATTTTAAAAAATTCCAGCAAGTTACTCACTGATTTAAGCACAGTCTCTGTCAAGCAGATATGTTCCCAGTCACACTGGATATCCAGTGTATGTTGGTGATTTTCATGGTGAAGCTGCTTCAAGGGGCACTGAACTAGCCAGGATTCTTGCTCCCTAAGAAACAGCGGGAGGCCAATCAGCCCTTTTAGCCTGTGCTGCCTTTCAATGGCCCCCCCCGATCACTATCCGGTTACCTCCAATGCGAAGAGAGTGTGTGTGCTTTCTGGCTGAGATCAGCATCTTCCTTGGCTGGCATGGTCTGACAGCTTACACACACTCAGCCTGGGCTTTGGCCGCACTCTCATAGGTTCAGAGGATGTCTGCTCCTGTGCTCCGAGCTCAACTCAGAAAGGAGAAAATTGTGATTGGGGAGAACTGATTTTGAAAAGAGGTGAAGGCTGAGGTTCATAGCTCTTTAAAGACAGTGAGGGAGATGGCAGCATGTGAGGTGCAGTGGAAAGGTCAGTGTATGACAGCCACAGGAACTTGTAGACTAGCTGACCCTGTTTTGCTTATCGACACCGTAACTAGAAGTAAACCTGCAGATTTATGTGAGGACACAGGTTTGTAATTCATATAAACACACCTGCCGGAATCCTATTATGATTGTAAAAAGCAAGGTCACCCCATTTCTCGATACCACTACACAAATGTAATATATGCCCCCAAGTGTTTCACAGACATGGAGCACTGGTAGAGATATTAGGGAGAGTGAATGAATGTTTGGGATAGATTGAGAGGGGTGCGAGAGAGCTCGTGAGGCAGACAGGGTGAACAGGGAGAGAAATCAGCCAGGTCTCCCTCCTCTGATTCCTCTACAGTGAATCCCTTTAGACGGTGCATTGTGTGGCTGTCAGATGAGGGCAAGACTAAGCTTTACTGATTATTGTGCCAATCACATCTGTTTATAGCCCCTCCTACCAGGAGATCTACTGTCATGGTGTGCCACGCTCATCTGGCTGACACCACCCTCACACTATAGCTCACACCATCCACTGTGGCTCATCTGCAACCACTCTGTGACCCTCCATCATCTAACTACACCTTGGTGGACCCCTCTTTCTGCTCCTCTTTGCCCTCCAGTGGGGATCTCTGTAGCTCTGATCAAAAATAATGGAAATACTGAGACTTTCTTTCCTGGATGTCACTTTTTACTGTCCTTTTCCTCCTTACAATTTCCAGCACCTCTTCATTGCTCTGCTGCTCTGTATATGGAATTTTAAACTTGCATCTTAGCGCTCACATTCCAAAGGCCTCTATGTTCTTGCACAGATCGTTGTTTATTGTCCAGGTTTCTGAGGCAGACAGGAAAGTGGATAGAACGGAGCATCCTACGAGTTTTTTTCCTGATTCCTAGCCCGAATTTTCTTGCTGTTTTCCTGAAGCCACAGTTCATTCTTTTTTTGGAAAATTATTTTTGAAAACCTTCAAGTGAAATTCTGGAATTTGAAATGAGGCAGAAGAAACTGCTTTAAAACACCTCACGCGGTGAAGGTGAGAAAAAGCAAACAAGACGCCCCCCCCTCCCCCACCTCAAACCACCACCCCCACCAAAGAAGTGTGAAGAGAGGGAGAGAGGACAATGGGAACTGCTAGCCAGCCAGGAGATACTCTGCTTCTATCACTGCTTGTTTGTCTACACAAGCACCTCTCTCTCTCTCTATCTCTCCGCCCCCCCACACACACACCTTAAACCAGTTTATATTTCAACTCTTTCTTGGACTCGAAATCAAGTTCTGTCGAAGGGTCATGAGGACTCGAAACGTCGACTCTTTTCTTCTCCGCCGATGCTGCCAGACCTGCTGAGTTTCTCCAGGTAATTCTGTTTTTTGTTTAGGAGATACAAACCTCTGCGGACACTCAAACCCCTGTGGAGGATGAAAGAAACTCCACCTCCTGTTGGTTTTCACTATCTTGAAATGCGTCAAAATTTCTCGGAAGAAACATCAAAACGTGATCAAGATAAAAGCAAAACACTGCAGATGCTGGAAATCTGAAGCAAAAACGGAAAATGCTGGAAAAACTCAGCAGTCCTGACAGCACCTGTGGAGAGAAAAAAAAGCAGAGTTAATGTTTCGAGTCCGTATGACTCTTCTTCAGAATGTGACTTGTCCGCGAGCAATGACTACAGCAGATATGGTAATCGAATTCCTTTGGAATGTACAGCCAGCAAGGCTTTAGGAACTGTGTTGGCCAAGAAGAAGCAGAGTAATCTGGAGAAGCTGTTAATGGAGCAGTAAGGAAGCTCTCTCTTTTAAGTAAAGCCCATATAAAATCCAGCATGGAGAGAGTGAATGTTGTTATGATCCCCAGCTCAGGTTACCCCTGGACAAGCCTGATCCCGGAATGGGACCCGGCTTGATAGATCCTAACTTTTATTTGTTTGTTTAGATACATAGAGAGGGGCTACTGAACAGAGTCACCAGAGTCAGTTTTAGCAAAAGAATAAAACTTTTATTAAACAAGAAAAGATGAACTATATTACAACACTCCTTCACCCACAACTATACCTCTACAGATATATGCAGATTTGTAAGGATAACACAAGTTACAAAAGTTATCTTATACTCTAATGTTCACAACAAATACACAGTTCATCTAAACCAATAGGCACTCTGTGGTCAGACACACCACACTCTGAAACCAAGCCACAGACGCCACCTCAACCGGATGCTATGGATCTCTCCTCAACTTTCCCCCACCAGCCCCAAACACTTGTCACATTATGAGCCAACCAGTCTCACTGAAATCTGACTTTCACTCGAGGGTTTCCAATTTCCGCTCTCCAGGAACTCGCTTTAGAATCTTTTCCCAAACCAAAGCTTTCTTTCAGATGCCTTACACAATGGTTCACCTCGAGGGTTTTGAACACTCCTTTCAATGTCCCCCTACCCTGGGTAACCACATGCATTCAAACTCTCCTCTGTCTCACTGACTCAGCTGTCAACAGTTGCTTCACATGCCCATAGCAAAGAGTTACAGATCTTCAGTTGTCTCTTTGGAACTTCTGGCCTCTTGCAAGCTGTTTTCACTTTAAATATGCTTTCTGCAGCTTTTGTCTCTTTAATCTGAAGCTTGGAGCCTTTCTCTCTGCCCTTCACTCTTAATCTCACTTAACAGGACCTTTTCCAGGTTCCTATCCTTCCTTTGACTAGAAGGTCTGCTTGAGACTTTCTCCTGTTCAACTCCCCTGTCTATGGGGTCTTTTCTTTAGCTTGGAACTGACTATCTGTCCCCTTTGCTCCAGTCTATCCTGGCAGCTGTCTTCAAAACCAACTGAACTCAAACAGCTTCCAAATCAACTACTGTTTCTAGTTTCTTCTGTGTGTGTCTGTGAGAGGGACCTGCCTCTCTGAGTCCTTGTTGCCAGGCAACAGCTCAGTTTCTCTACTCTTGTTTGTTTAACTTCGCTGCAACAGTTGTAAAATTCTCATTAGAAATGCAGGCACCTTTTAAAGCAAAACTAAAAATCAAATTGACCTCTCCTCAACACACAGATACAGAAATACAAATCAAACTTAAACATTGAAGCTAAAACTCATTCCTAACACCACAAATACTAGTATAACTCACTTAAACTATCTCTATTTCTTAACAATGTTCACCAGAAAGAACCTGAGGAGGAACTCATCAATTTCTGGAAGACAGATTACAGATTTTAAAAAGTGAAACTGTCGCCAGCAAATGCAGTTACATGGACTTCAATTCATCTCTGGGATTTTAAAGGGGAACCAACCAACTTAAAATGGCCACAACGTTCAACAATCTACACCTCAAGGATAAGCAAAGGACTTACCTGTTTATTCTTTTCAACTGTTTATTTTGAACCCTAACTTTCCTTACTTCTGATACCTGCCTGTGTGTAACATTGTATCTTTTATTTATTTCCCCTTAGAGTTAGTGGCTAATAAACTTGCTCTTTCTTTGACTCAAGAAAGCCTTGTGATTGGCTCCTTATTGTTCACTGTATAGATAGTAAAAAATACGTTTGGATTTGGAAAAGGCACCCACAGGGAAAAGAAATTTAAAAACCTTTGTTGTGACCCACTGAGGAGGCTGAATAAGAGGGAGCCAGTTCGCTCCTTCTCACCCAGTCTTAACATTGTTAACATCCTACATCTTCACAAAATTACTCCTGGCTATCTCTATCCTTCCTCTAAATTCGGCAGTGTATTTGGCGTCTTCTGTTATCATTTGTCTTAAATTGACAAACTTATCTACTTGTTCCAGTGTGACACCGTCCACTTCAATCTTCACCCTAGTTTCTTCTAATATATTCCTTCTGATGACCATTGTTTCTGTCCTTTTGGTGTTCATACTCAATCCATACGCGAAACTTCCAGCTTTTACTTGATCTGCGAGATTTTGCAGGGACTCTTCTGATTCTGCAAGTACAGCCTAAACTTGTTGTGTTCTTGCCTCCAATTTTTACATTTGATTCTCTGAATATTTGTTCTGTGTTATATTGAGTAACTGTGGCTCCAGTACACAGCCTTGTCATAATCCTCTGGTCACTTCATCTTGTCAAAGTACAACTCATGTTGCCATTCCTGGGCCTGTGTGCAGTTCACATGTCAATAGGAGAACAGAGCCACAGACCATGGAATTTAAATCTATTTTAGTATTTTACTATATTGCTATGTTGTGCTATTGTGTTACTGTAGAACAGGATTGATCTATTACTATTTTAGATGGTTACAATATTACTGTGTTACTTTAGCCCGGACTTTGCTGTCATTAGTCCGTGAAACCGACAGCAATTCTGGTGTCCGCACATGCATAAATTAAAAGTGGAAATTCAGAAGTTGGGGTCGGTGATTCCCCATTCCCCCCGCCCCCCAAGAATAGGCTGTTGAATTCAATGTATTACATAAACCGCTCAGTGTAGTACATAAACCGCTCGGTGTAGTACATAAACCGCTCGGTGTAGTACATGAATGGCTCGGTGTAGTACATAAACTGCTCAGTGTAGTACATGAACCACTTGGTGTAGTACATGAACCACTCGGTGTAGTACATGAACTGCTCGGTGTAGTACGTGAACCGCTCGGTGTAGTACATAAACTGCTCGGTGTAGTACATGAACTTCTTGGTGTAGTACATGAACTGCTCGATGTAGTACATGAACTGCTCGGTGTAGTACATAAACTGCTCGGTGTAGTACATGAACTTCTTGGTGTAGTACATGAATGACTCGGTGTAGTACATAAACCGCTCAGTGTAGTACATGAACCGCTCGGTGTAGTACATGAACCACTCTGTGTAGTACATAAACCGCTGGGTGTAGTACATGAACCACTCAGTGTAGTACATAAACCGCTCAGTGTGGTACATGAACCGCTTGGTGTAGTACATGAACCGCTCGGTATAGTACATGAACCACACGGTGTAGTACATGAACTGCTCGGTGTAGTACATGAACCGCTTGGTGTGATACATGAACGGCTTGGTGTAGTACATAAACTGTTCGGTGTAGTACATGAACCACTCTGTGTAGTACATAAACCTCTTGATGTAGTACATAAACCTCTTGATGTAGTACATGAACCACTCAGTGTAGTACGTAAACCGCTCGGTGTAGTACATGAACCGCTCGGTGTAGTACATGAACCGCTCGGTGTAGTACATGAACCGCTCGGTGTAGTACATGAACTGCTCGGTATAGTACATGAACCGCTCGGTGTAGTACATAAACCGCTCGGTGTGTTACATAAACCCGTTCGGTGTAGTACATAAACCGCTTGGTGTAGTACATAAACCACTCAATGTAGCACATAAATCGCTCAGTGTAGTACATAAACCACTTGGTGCAGTACATAAATCACTCGGTGTGGTATATAAACCACTCGGTGCAGTATATAAACCACTTGGTGCAGTACATAAACCACTCTGTGCAGTATATAAACCACTCAGTGCAGTATATAAACCACTTGGTGCAGTATATAAACCACTCGGTGCAGTATATAAACCACTTGGTGCAGTATATAAACCACTCGGTGCAGTACATAAACCACTCTGTGCAGTATATAAACCACTCGGTGCAGTATATAAACCACTCGGTGCAGTATATTAACCACCAACTAGTGGAAGGGATGTAGAGAAACAAATTTGCAAAGAAATTACAGAGAATTGCAAGAATTATAGAGTAATTATAATGGGAGACTTTAATTATCCAAATATAGACTGGTATAGGAATAGTGCAAAGGGACAAGAGGGGCAAGAGTTCCTGGAATTTGTTCAAGATAGTTTTCTGCTGCAGATGTCCAATGAGAGGTTAGGCACTGATGGACCTGGTTCTGGGGAATGAATTGGCCGAAGTGGATCAAATAGCAGTGAGGGAGCATTTAGGGGACAGTGACCATTGTATCATAAGGTTTAGGTTGGCCATGGAAATGGACAGAGAACAACCCAGAGCAGGGATAATTAACTGGTGGAAAGCCAACCTCGATGGGATGAGAATGCATCTGAGTTGAGTGGGTTGGAATCAAAGGTTGGCAGAAAAGACGGTGGCTGAACAATGGGTCACCTTGAAAGAAAAAGTATTGCAGATCACGTCAAGGTGTATCCCCTTGAAGGGGACAGGTAGGACAAATAAAGCCAGAGTGCCCTGGATGACGCGAGAGATAGAGGTGAAGATGAAAATTAAGAAGTGCGCGTATGACAGATATCAGGTAGAAAATACAATGGCGAATCGGGGGAAGTGGAAAACTAATAAGAAAAGCAAGGAGAGAGTATGAAAAGAGACTGGCAACTAATATAAAAGGGAATCCCAAGGTCTTGTATAAGCAAATAATTAATAAAAAGGTGGTAAAAGAAAGAGTAGGGCCGATTAAGGATTAAAAAAAAGGGGACTTGCACATGGAGGCTGGAGAAATAACAGAGGTATCAAATCAATACTTTGCATCTGGCTTTACAAAGGAAGAAGATGCCACCCAGGCTGAGGTGAGAGAGGGATAAATTGGTACACTTAAAGAATTTACAATTGAGAAGGAAGAAGTTTTAGAAAGGCTATCTTTACTTAAAATGGACAAGGCACCAGGACTGGATGAGATGCATCCAAGGGTACTGAGGGAAGTGAGAGTAGAAATTGCAGAGACACTAGTGATAATCTTCCTTAGACACAGGGGAGGCGCCAGAGAGCTGGAGATTTGTGAATGTTACACCCTTGTTCAAAAAGAGATGCAAGGATAAAGCTGGTAACTACAGACCAGTCAGTTTGACTTCAGCAGTAGGAAAACTTCTGGAAACTATAGTTTGGGACAAAATCAATAGTCACTTAGACAAGTGCAGGATAATTAAGGAAAGCCAGCAAGGTTCATTAAGGGAAAATCATATTAAACTAATTTAGAGTTTTTCGAGGAGGTAATAGAGAAGGTTGATAAGGGCAATGCTGTTGTTAGTGGGAAATAAAGGGATACAGTATAGGGATACAGTAAGGACTCATTGAAGGGAATCAATACTTAAAATACCCAAGCAGGCAAAACCTGTCTGCGTAAGCAGTTGACAGTTAAAGGCCAGGCTGGACAGAGAGAAATCTAAACTTTGCACATTCTCAGGGCTTGTGAGTATCAGCAAGGCCATATTGGACAAAGAAGAATGTAAATTTGATAGTTTGAGTGGTTTGGGAGTCAGACTGGAGCCTTGGGTTGGAAAACAACTAAGATTGAGCCTGTTTATAGCAGATAGGGAAAGAACAGCTGGTCTTAGTTTAGGTAAGAGGGAGGGTCTCTGCCTGGGTGTGAAACAAATAGGGACATACAATACATGTACTTATCACCAGAATTGTCAGTTTAATGTAAACCGATACGTTGACAAGATCGAAATCTGGAAACTGTTCTGTACGTGGCCAATAATGTATAAATATGATGAACACTTGTAGTTTAGCAGAGTGCAGTCTCAAGCTGTATTGAGATGGTGCCCTCCTTGTAATTGCTCGAATAAACGATTATAACCTGTACCTGAGTCTCTTGTGGTCCATTCATCAAAGACACCACAACACTGTTGATGTGATGTATATGGATTTTCAAAAGGCATTTGATACAGTGCCACACAACATACTTGTGAGCAGAATTCTAGCTCATGGAATAAAAGGGAAAGTAGGCATTTGGATAAGAAATTGGATGAGTGACAGGAAACAAAGATGGTTATTTTTCAGATTGGAGGAAGGTTTGTAGTGGAGTTCCTCAGAGGTCAGTGTTGGGACCCTTGCTCTTCCTGATATATATTAATGACCCAGACTGTGGTGTGCAGGGCACGATTTCAAAGTTTGCAGTTGATATGAAGATTGCAAATGTTGATGAGGATAGTCTTGAACTTCAAAAGGACATAGACATGTTGGTGGATTGAGCAGACAACTGACAGCTGAAGTTCAACGCCGAGAAGTGTGAGGAGATTCATTTGGCAGGAAGAATATGGTGAGACAGTATGAAATAAAGAGAGATACTCTAGAGGGGGTGCAGGAACAGAGGGACCCGAATATATACATAGCTCATTGAAGATGGCAGAGCATGTTAAGAAAGCAGCTAATAAAGCATTTTGTATCTTAGGCTTTATTATTGGAGCATTGAGTACAAGAGTAAGGAGGTCATGTTGAACTTATATAAAACACTAGTTAGGCCTCACCTGGAGTACTGCACCCAGTTCTGGGCATCATACTTGAGGAAGGATGTGAAGGTATTGGAGAGAGTACAGAGGAGATTCACAAGAATGATTCCCAGGATGAAAATCTGTAGCTATGAGGATAGATTGGAGAGGTTGGGGCTGTTTTCCTTGGAAAAAAGAAGGCTGGGAGGAGACTTGATAAAGTTATTCGAGATCCTGAGGGGTATGGACAGGGTAAATAGTGAGAAACTGTTCCCACACAAGAGAACATCAAGAACTAGAGGGTACAGATTCAAAATAATTGGCAAAAGGAGTAAATGTGATGTGAGGAAAAATTCTTTCACCCAGAGGTTGGCTGGAGTCTGGATCAAACTTCCTGAAAGGGTGGGGGAGGCAGATTTGATCAAGGTATTCAAAAGTGAATTGGATTGCTGCCTGAAAAGAGAGAATATGCAAGGTTACAGGGTTAAAGCAGGGGAGTGGGACTAGGTAGAATGATCTTTCTGAGATCCAGTCCAGAGTTGATGGGCCAATTGGCCTCCTTCTGCACTGTAAAGATTGTGATACTGTGTGAATTTCCCACAGACAATAATGAATTAGACATCACTAACATGACAAGGACTTCCCCTTGTACCATTCTTAGAAGCTGTCGAAAAGGTTTTGTCTCATTAATTGGGTGTAATTGGGTTTTTTTATGCAATACTCAGTCATAAATACCGGTGAAAAATATCTTTGGCCCTGGAAAACTAATTTTCTTTGGTAATGTCATTTTTTTCTCATTCTGTGTAATACTGTAGGAGAGGTGCACTATCAGTGTAATAATGAGGGAGCAGTGCAGCCTCAGTGTAGTACTGACGTAGAGCTGCACTATCAGTGTAATGCTGAGGGAGCGATGCAGTATCAGTGTAATACTGAGGGAGCAGTGCAGTATCAGTGTAATGCTGAGGGAGCGATGCAGTATCAGTGTAATACTGAGGGAGCAGTGCAGTATCAGCGTAATACTGAGGGAGCGGTGTAGTATCAGTGTAATACTGAGGGAGCGGTGTAGTATCAGTGTAATACTGAGGGATTGGTGTAGTATCAGTGTAATACTGAGGGATTGGTGTAGTATCAGCGTAATACTGAAGGAGCGGTGCAGTATGAGTGTAATACTAAGGGAGTGGTGTAGTATCAGTGTAATACTGAGGGAGCAGTGTGGTATCAGTGTAATACTGAGGGAGCGGTGCAGTATCAGTGTAATACTGAGGGAGCGGTGTAGTATCAGTCTAATACTGAGGGAGTGGTGTA